>JAAGNO010015701.1:0-10354 GCA_033439905.1 Ceryle rudis
CGGTCGGGGCGAGCGGGGCTTTGCCTCGACCCGGCGGGGCGAGCAGTGCCGGGATGCGGCGGAGACCCGCCTGCCCGCGGGGGCTGCCGAAGCGGGAGGGCAGCGGCTGTTCCCGGCCGGCCGGGCTTGCCTGCTGCCGCTCCGGGGCTGCTTCTCATGTCGTTTTGCCATTTATTATTATTATTTTTTTTAAGTTTATTAAGAGGAGGAGGAGTGTGTGTGGGGGGATTGCTTCTCATCCTGACTTTCCTTGTTTGTTGTTGCGTTTTTTTTACACCCCAGAGACACCATGATTCCTGGTAACCGAATGCTGATGGTCATCCTACTATGCCAAGTCCTGCTAGGAGGTACTAACCATGCTAGCCTGATACCCGAGCCCGGCAGGAAGAAAGTCGCAGAGCTTCAGGGACAAGCCGGATCCGGACGCCGCTCTGCCCAAAGCCATGAACTCTTGCGGGGTTTCGAAACAACTCTGCTGCAGATGTTTGGGCTGCGAAGGCGGCCTCAGCCCAGCAAGTCAGCCGTCATTCCTAGTTATATGCTGGATCTCTACCGACTCCAGTCTGGAGAAGAGGAGGAAAGTCTCCAGGAGATTAGCCTGCAGTACCCTGAGCGATCGACCAGCCGGGCAAACACTGTGAGGAGTTTCCACCATGAAGGTCAGTGATGGGAGGAGGTAAATTCCCAGCCCGGTAGCAATCGGGATTTCCTTGTGTGTGGAAGTTTCACAAATCCATTTAGAAGCAGGACGTGCCCAGCCCTAAATTTATGGGAGGAAAACCGCTCCCCACCCCTTCAATACCCCCCCAAGCCTGCTGTGTGTGGGTGACAGGCGTCCTGCTCCGTACTTTTTCCAGCATCCTGTGCTTAACCCGAGCTTGACCATATTTTGAGGTGCTTTCGCTTCTGTTGACAACAGCCAGTTTCCTTCGGTGCCTCTGCCTCGGGGTCACTCCCTGGGCTTGCGTGGATTTAATGGCTCTGGATCGGATGCGGGAGTAAAGCGAGGGCGGGATCTCGCCCCTGGTGTGTTTCTTTTGAACTATCAAAGCGATTGCTGCCTGGTTTTGCTCTTAAGAAGAAATAAAAAAAAAAAGAAAAAATTACAAACAAAAAAAAAATCCCCCCCAAACCCCTACTCGAATTTAATACTTACAGCTGTGTGTTTATAAGGTTTATTCAATAGGCCCTTGTAATCTGATCCAAATGTTTCCTAGCGGATGTTTCTTTTCCAAAGTAAATCTGAATTATTAATCCAGCCGCATCATTACTGCGTTGGAATTTGCTTCTCTTTCTCCCCCCTGCCCCCTGTAACAAGGCACCTCTGTGCTCCGTCGCACTGCACCTCGCTGGGGAGATGATTTTTGGAGGGATTGAGGAGGGGGAAAGTGAAAGGGGAAAAGACTCCCCCAAAGGGGAAGCAAGATGGGAAGGGGTGACCTGGTCTGGGTGCAGGCATGTGGAGGGCAAGCGAGGGGTGCTGGGGCAGGAGCCGCTCTGGACGGGAGGGATGCACGGGCAAGCGGAGAGGTGCCAGTGGCTGCCAGGCAGGTGAAGTGTGGGTGCGTGCAGTGGCTGCGTTGGGGTCTGTGTCTGGGCTGCCCCGAGGCTGACTTGCTCTCGTTTGCTTTTTGTACCGCTTCCCTTCCCTGCCCCGATCCCCTCCAGAGCACCTGGAGAGCGTCCCGGGTCCCAGCGAGGCACCCCGGATCCGCTTCGTCTTCAACCTCAGCAGCGTGCCGGAGAACGAGGTGATCTCCTCGGCGGAGCTGCGACTGTACCGGGAGCAGGTGGAGGAGCCGAGCACGGCGTGGGAGAGGGGCTTCCACCGGATAAACATTTACGAAGTGATGAAGCCGCTGTCGGAGCGCGCTCAGGCCATTACGCGCCTGTTGGACACGCGTCTGGTGCACCACAACGTGACGCGCTGGGAGACCTTTGATGTGAGCCCGGCTGTGATCCGGTGGACCAAGGACAAGCAACCGAACCACGGGCTGGTGATCGAGGTGACCCACCTCCACCATGCACAGACTCATCAGGGCAAACACGTCAGGATTAGCCGATCTTTACCTCAAGGGCGCGGGGACTGGGCTCAGCTCAGGCCGCTCCTGGTCACTTTTGGGCACGATGGGCGAGGCCACGCGCTGACCCGCAGAGCCCGCCGGAGCCCCAAGCACCAGCGTTCCCGCAAGAACAAAAAAAACTGCCGCCGCCATGCCCTCTATGTGGATTTCAGCGACGTGGGCTGGAACGACTGGATCGTGGCACCCCCGGGGTACCAGGCGTTTTACTGCCACGGGGACTGCCCCTTCCCTCTGGCTGACCACCTCAACTCCACGAACCACGCCATCGTGCAGACGCTGGTGAACTCCGTGAACTCCAGCATCCCCAAGGCCTGCTGCGTGCCCACGGAGCTGAGCGCCATCTCCATGCTCTACCTGGATGAGTATGACAAGGTGGTCCTGAAAAACTACCAGGAGATGGTGGTGGAGGGGTGTGGGTGCCGCTGACCCCCTTCCCCACCGCCCTCTCCTCCCCTTCTCTCTCCCTCCCGTTCCACCCCAGAACCGCTTGCTATAGCTGGACTCTTCTCTAAACTAAACGTTCACCTTGACCTTATTTATGACTTTATGTGCAAATGTTTTTGACAATAATGATCATATATTTTGACAAAATATATTTATAACTACATATTAAAAGAAAAAAATAAAATGAGTCATTATTTTAAAGGTAAATGCATTTTGTGTCTCACCTCTCAGGGTGCTGCTGAGGCTGTGCTGGGGAGTGCAGCAGGGAATTTATCTTCTCTCCTTCTCATCTTCTTCCCCCCCCCCCACCCCGCCCGCCCTGCTTTTCCCCCATCCCCTTTTCCCTTTCGAGGTTTTGCGAATTTTAGTCTTTCTATTTCTCGCCGAGGTTCCGCGGATCGCCCTGTGCTGGGGCTGTGCCACGTGGGAGATGAGGGTCCCTGGAGATTAAGAGCTGCTTCGAATAGAGCCAACCTGGCTAACCTGGCCCAAGCCTTTGCAGAGCAACCCACCAAAAATGCATTTGAAAAGAAGGTGAAGATTTACCTGAGGGCTTTATGCTAAACCCACTGGGTTTTATACCCTTCGTTCATCTTCAGGATTCCCCAGGTTTTAAAACTATTAACATTTCTCCCCCAACACACACACACCTTCTTCCCCTCCCCACTGGAGATTGGCTTCTTTAGGAAGCTTCAAAGGTTTGCACGGGTCCTTTGAAGATCAAATCGCCCCATTACAATGCCAAAAAAAAGGGGAAAAAAAAAAAAAAAAAAGAGCTATCTGGAGCAGTTAAATATGTGTTAGCTAATAGCTACCTGTGCTGTGTCCTTTCCAAATTGCTTCCGAGCAGGAAGGTGATCAGAGCTGAGCAGGTACAGTTGGAGGTATCTAGGGCCTGAAACCCCCCAGCTCAAACACATCGGGCGGGCTGTGTTTGGCTTGGGAAAACAGGGAGCTGTGTTGTGGGGTGTGTGTGTGTGTGTCCTCAGGGATTGTGGGAGGGGAGAGGGAGGAGGATGAGGGTGTATGATGCATTAATATATATATAATTTTTTTTATTATTTTGCTTTAATGATTGAAGCTTTACAACCCTCCGAAAGGGGCAGCATAGCTGTAACCAATAAAAACTGGAGTGGAAAGCTTGCCAAAAGCCTTGGCTCCCTGAAGAGTGCAGGTGGAGAGGGGATGGGAGCTGTGCGTGTGTGTGTGTGTGTGTGTGTGTGTGTGTGTGTGGGTGTGAGTGAGAGCAAGCAAGCATGGCCCGGCCTTTCTCTTGGAAACAAAAAAACCCCAGCCCTCAACCTCTGTGCCAGCGAGGCTTTTCCACCCCTCATCCTACTGGCAGCTGGTGTGTGGGAGCAGGCTCCCTTCTGCTGCTGGAGACACTCTGGGGGGCTCTGTGGTCCCCAGCTGGGTGCTGCAGGGTTCCCACAGCCTCCTGGCACCCCATGAGGCAGCTATGGGGACTGAGCATCCCCAGCATGGCAGGGTTCTGTATAAGGATGGGCAGAGCAGATGGGGGGGAGTCACCCCACTGTCAGGGAGCCCGGGTGGGGTGTAGGGGGGACGGGGTTATTGCTGCAGTGTCTCCAGGGCCCCCTCGGCCCTGAGCTGACACTCTCATTCCTGCCTTTAGAAGGGAAATGTGTGGCCTGGGGCATCGGCGACCTGCTGCCTCCCCTTTGATGCCTGCATATCAGACATAGCCATGCCAAAGAAAGAATTTCATTTTGAAGTGGCATCAGCTAAAGGCCGAGCGCCTTTCAGCTGCCTGACAGGGCAATTACACACATCTCTGCCGATCTGCTCCGCCACCGATAACCCCGGCCGCTGGGGATGGACAGATGGACGGATGGACGGGGCAAGGGCTTCTCTGGGCCGTGGGGCAGACAGTGCAGGAGTGTGCCTTAAAAAAATTAATAAATCACTGTGCTGTTTTTCAAACAAAAAAAGAGTTCAAGGAAGCATTTTCTCCCAGGTTTCCTTCCCTGTTTGTTGGTGCATCCCAGAGGCTGAAGACCCGGGAGGGTGTTACAAAGCCCAGCAGCATCGGAGCAAATGCCTCTTGGATTCAGGTCATTCTCGCTGTCGAAGTCTCCAGCTGCTTTGCTGTGTCCCTGCTGCTTTATAGAGCTGTTTATTTTGGTGCTTATTTTTGTATTGTGTTGAAATGAAGAAATGGAAGCTTTGGCCCCATGGAGCTGGAGGCACTTGTGTTTCCATAGGTGCCACGAGGGGAGAGGTGGTCTTGATGTTATATGTGGCCTTTGGGAGATTTCCCCCCCTACCCCTTTATTTTCTCTTTTCTCCTTTGCTTTGGTTTTCCTGCCCTGGTGCTGGGCTGTGGGTTGGTGAGATCCTATATGGGGTGTTCCCCTCAGAAACTGTAGGGAGAAAAAAAATACATTATTTTTTTTTAAATCAAAGTATTTAAATTTTGTATATTTTATAAGATTCTAAACTGTGGCTATAAACCAGCTGGTAGTAAAAGCGATGTATCTTACTAAATATTCACAGATGCGTTAAGCCATTTACTCAGCAGAGCACGTCTAAACGTTTGCCTTTATCTCAGAGCGCAGGGGCCGAGGGCTTTCCTCCCCGTGTGTCTACGTCCCTCTGTCCCACACGGGTGGCATTTTGCATTTAGCAAAGTTCTCGATCTGATAAATTGTTTTAAAATAGGAAACCACCAGAAAATTGTCAGGGATACCAGAATTGGGTCTCTTCCTAGTTTCCATCTGATAACCAGTGGCATTTTTTTTTTTCCCCACCACTTCCATTTGCACTGGGTTTTGCTGGTGAAAATCAGGCCTCTCTTCACTGCCTCCGCGAGAGGGAGAGGAGTTGCTTTTGGGAAGCTGCTGTGGAGAGACACAGGAATTCCACCCAGCCTTCTGTGCATTTGTTGCAGCTGAGGTTTAATCCTGCGCTCTGGAATCAGCGTGATGACCGGTTCTGTCCGTGGGCTGCTGGCTTCAGCCACATCGATTTGGTTTCTTGCTGCCTTACCCTTATCAGAAGGGGTTAGTCTCAGATAGCCAGTCTTTAGCTCTGCTTAAAAGTATGACAAATAGCTCTGCTTTCTAAGTGCAATAATTCCTCTGACCGTGGAGCGTATTATGTGCAAATGTTACTTATTTCGGAGTGAGCGTTTCCTTTGTGGCACCGGGCACAGCAATCCCTGGAAGGTCTCAGATAAGTCATATCAATTTAATCCCTCTCTTATTCAGTCTACGCTATGAGCCAAAGGAGAATGGGTTGAAGGTGGGTGTGCAGCCACTTGCCAGCCATCCGGGTGTCCTCCTGGCAGCCGTGGCCCACAGTCTGGCATCCCAAGAAGCACATGCTGGACAGTAGATGTTCTGCGGCTCACCGCAATGGTACTTCGTCTTCGTGCCTACCTCAGGAAGGCTCTGAGTTTTGATACCTTTGTTTGTGAAACCAGGTTAGAAAAGCTAAAGCCCTGATGAAGTCAAACCTGTCCAGGGACATTAAAAATAATAGAAAAGGATTCTACAGGTATGTCAGAGGAAAAAGAAAAGAGAGAATGTGGGGCCTCTCTGAAGGGATGCAGGTGACCTGGTTACTGAGGATATGGAGAAGGCTGAAATACTCAATGACTTTTTTCTTCAGTCTTCACTGGTAACCACTTGAGCCACACCACCCAAGTCACAGAGGGCATTGGCTGGGTCTGGGAGAGTGAAGAATCACCCAGAGTAGGAGCAGAGCAGATCCGGGAACACCTAGAGAACCTGAAGGTGCACAAGTCCATGAGACTTGATGAGATGCATCCCTGGGTCCTGAAGGAACTGGTGGCTGAAGTTGCTAGGCCACTAGCCATCATATTTGAGAAGTCCTGGCAGTCTGGTGAAGTTCCTGCAGATGGGAAGAGGGGAAACATAACCCCCATTTTTAAAAAGGGAAGCAAAGAAAACCCAGGGAACTACAGAGCAGTCAGCCTCACCTCTGTGCCAGGTAAAATCATGGAGCAGATCCTCCTGGTATCTGTAATAAGGCATATGAAAAACAGTGAGGTGAACAGTGACAGCCAACATGGTTTCAGTAAGGGAAAATCATGCCTGACTCATCTGGTGGCCTTCTACAACAGAGTTACAACTCTAAGATGGAGAGACATGGACTTGATGGATGGACCATCCAGTGGATAAGGAACTGGCTAGAAGATTACAATCAAAGAGTTGTGATCGGTGGCTTGATGTCCATGTGGAGACCAGTGAGAAGTGGAGTTCCTCAGGGATCTGTTCTGGGTCCAGTGCTGTTCAACATCTTTGTCAGCGACACAGACAATGGCATTGAGTGCACCCTCAGCAAGAGGGTCCTGAAGAGAAGGACTTGGGTGTGTTGATTGACAAGAAGCTCAACATGAGCTGGCAGTGTGCTCATGTGGCTCAGAAGGCCAACTGTATCCTAGGATGCATCAAGAGGAGAGTGGCCAGCAGATCTAGGGAGGTAATTCTCCCCCTTTACTCTGCTCTTGTGAGACCCCACCTCAAATACCGTGTCCAGTTCTGGTGTCCCCACCATAAGAGGGACAGATCTGTTGGAACGTGTCTAGAGGAGGCCACAAAGATGATCCAGGGGCTGGAGCACCTCTGCTATGAGGATAGGCTGAGGGAGCTGGGATTGTTCAGCCTGGAGAAGAGAAGACTTTGGGGGACCTTATAACTTCCTTCCAATACCTGAAGGGATCCTCCAGGAAGGCTGGAGAGGGTCTCTTCACAAGAGTGCCCAGCCATAGGATGAGGGGGAGTGGTTTCAAACTGAGGGAAAATAGATTTAGATTAAATCTCAGGAAAAAGTTCTTCCGTGGGAGGGTGGTGAGACTCTGGAATCAATTGCCCAGAGTGGCTGTAGATGCCCCTCCCTGGTGGTGTTCAAGGCCAGGTTGGATGAGGCCTTGAGCAACCTGGTCTAGCTGAGAGGCGTCCCTGCCCATGGTGGGGAGGTTGGATTAGATGATCACTAAGGTCCCTTCCAGTCTAAACCATTCTATGATATCTAAAATGTACTGTCATGCTGAAGTCTGTGTGGTTTATGGTTATTGGAAATGAGGAGAATATCTCAGCAGTAACCCTCTGTGGTTCCAGCTGAGTTGTTCACAGTGGTTGTCAGTGAGGACACTGGACATTGTGCAAGAACATTTGGTGAGGGTGTGGGGGAAGATGTGCTGGAAAACAGGGTCCCAGGCTCTGCTATGTGTCAGGAGCTCCCTCCAGAGACCTGTGGTTATCCTGATCCCATCCACAGCCCCTCCTCTCTTGGCCTGTAGGATCCCAAGAGTCTACTGGGAGGACTTTCTTCACCCAGGCGAAAATTTGCCCCCAAGTCAGAGCTTATAGCATCATTTTGAGAAAAGCTGCTGTCCTGGAGCTGCCATAATTGAGGAGTGCTGCTCAGACAGCCAGGCTTTGCTTGTAGCCACAGGGTCCGAGGCTTTGCAAATTAGTTTCTAAAAATGCAAATTGGTTTGGAAGCGAAGTACCGAGGTTTGCACATTGCTATTCTGGGAAGAACACAGAGGCTTTGCTACGGAGCCAGCAAAGGAAGATGGAGGGAGGTCCTTCTCGTTTTGACTGCAGTGCTGGGACACCTCTGGCAAACTTCTCACCTATTACGGTAATGATTAGCACAGTCTAGCTGTGATGGTTTGGAAAGCTGTTGGATTTTGGCATCAAGAGATGCCTTGTTCTCTTTATTCAGGGTTTTCGTAGCACAATAGTAGGTCTGAAGGGCCTCCACTGTGCAGAGTCCCTGTCTGAAATCACAAGACCTAAACAGGCTCATGAGGAGATATTACTGCCCTCCTATAGATAAAGGTCTTGGGCACAGAGAGATGAAGAGACTTGGGGACAGTCATATATGGAGAGCAGGTAGAGCCAGAAGAGGTACTTGACAACCTCAGTCTCTATCCTGTGACCTAGATGCAAAACTCTCCACTGGTTTTGTGTCTGTCCTTCTGAAGATTCATCCCTTAACCTCAAACCAGTGGTGGGTTCCTGAATAATATAATGGAAGAGTAGGCTACAACATCCATGTCGTTCTCTAGGCAGGCATGATAATGACAGGGAGCATCAGGAGTGAGCCAGACACTGGGTCTTTCTTTCCCTTCATGGATCCTGCATTCTAGTTTGGAAGGGAAAGAGAGGATTGTTAATACATAATTTTCACCTGTCTGCTTAAAGAAGCATGTCAAACTCACTCCTCAATTTGCAGCAGATCATCCACTTGGACAGAGGCAGTGAAGGGAAAAGTCCATCAACCACTGCTTGAACCTTAGCACAGTCCAAGGAGGGATGAGGCTGTGGAGAACTCTGGCTCTGTTGGATCAGCTGTGAGTCATCTATTCCACCCAGCAGATGAACGCATGCTGGGGCTTTGATTCTGTATGGCCTACCCAAAATTTGCCCTGACTTGGAGCTCCGTGTGGTGTTGTCAGCACTTTTCATGTCCTGCTTCCTACCTGTGATTTGATACCATCTTTTAGAACACCTTGGTGGAGGGCATGGCACCATCAACCTCTTGTGTCCCCCTGGGACTTGGGATTGGTTTTGTGAAGAGCTGCTCCATGCCGGTTTGCTGAGCACTGGTGGCAGAGTCAGGGGGAGAGCCCTTGGCATCATCCCCAGCCCAGGACCTGTGCTTGGTGGGCAGACGACAAGGGCTGCCTGGAGCTTTTGTACAACCGAAAGCTATCACCAGTAGGATTTCACCCTAGAAAGGACCTCTTCTGTAACATCAGGGAACCAGGGAAAATTTTATCCAAACCCAGCCCTACACTTTGGATTTGTTCATGTGCTACATATGTGGCTGCATCTTGACATGCTCACCTGCCTTTGGTACTCTGGAGCAGACTGGTTCTATTTACATCGTCAGTGGTTCTTCCAATCTTCTCTTTGTTAAGGTGCTGGCACAAGATGTGTTTTTAAGTATGTATTTTCCTTTCCACTCTTGGTCTGATTTCCCCTTTTCCTAGACATCTCAGATGTGCAGATCTGGGGAGACCATACAGTTCCCAGAGGAGAAGTTGGCTCCCTGTTCTAGTGGACTATGGATGGAAAATGTTGATTGGTACTCTACATTCACAAAAAATGTTCTTTGCTAATTCTCTCCAAAGGGCCATCTACTGCTGCCGGAGAAGACAGGAACACAGAAGCCTGTAACAATGTTTTTCTGGAGCCTTCAACAGCCTCCAGCTACTTACAGGTCAGAGCTTTGGAAGCCAAAATTAGGTTTATTGTATTTTATAGGCCAGTGTGAGTTTTACTTCCAGAAATTGATGGAAGTACTTTATAAATCCCCCTTTTTTTTTTTTTCCCTGTGTCAATATCATCCCATGCCACTGATTTCCACAGCTGGCCTATCCATGCCTTTTGCACAGTTTCATTTGTTCTGAAACCATCACTTAGAATTTCATAGTCATGCCCCACAGTTCTTATGTTTTTTGGACATGGTGAACCCCTGCTTCCTGTTCTCCTTCTCTGACTCTTCCAGCAGTGCCATCTCCAGCAGACTGGGCAATAATGGTGGAGGATGGAGACCACTGGTAAGATCCCTTAGCAAATTTGTAGAATCACAGACTGGTTTGGGTAGGAAAGGACCTTGAAAGCTCATCCAGTGCAACCCCCCTGTACTGAGCAGGGATATCTGCAACTAGAACAGGCCCTGCTCAAAAGTCTGTCCCCATCTTTCTGACAGGCCCCTTCAAGTCCTGAAAGGCCACATGGTCTCCCCGGACGGAGCCTTCTCCTCTGCAGGCTGAACCCCCCCAGCTCTCCCAGCCTGGCCTCCCAGCAGAGGGGTTCCAGCCC
>JAAGNO010015701.1:13029-23739 GCA_033439905.1 Ceryle rudis
AAGGTAGGTTTAGACTAGACACTAGGAAAAAATTCTTCATGGAAAGAGTGGTGGGATATTGGAATAGGCTGCCCAGGAAGGTGGTTGAATCACCATACCTGGATGTGTTTAAGAGTCGCTTAGATGTAGTGTTGGGGGATATGGCCTAGGGGTGAACTTGTGGAGTAGGGTGAATGGTTGGACACGATGATCCCATGGGTCTTTTCCAACCTAGATGATTCTGTGATTCTGTAACTGGATTCTGCCTGTATCCCTGGTGGATGCTTGATAGGGCAGGGGGTTATGGTTTGCAGCTAAAAGAGGGAGATTCAGACTAGATATAAGGAAGAAATTTTTGACGCTGAGAGTGGTGAGACCCTGGCCCAGGTTGCCAAGAGGGGTGGTCAATGCTCCATCCCTGGAACTATTGCATGTGAGGTTGGCCGGGGCTCTGAGCACCCTTCTCTAGTTGCAGCTGGCCCTGCTCAGTGCAGGGGGGTTGGACTAGGTGGCCTTTAAAGGTCCCTTTCAACCCAAACCATTCGGTGATTCTATGGTTTATTTGAGGAAATCAGGAATAGATGGGTCTGGTTTGATACCTTGGGGCTGGGAAGGGTGAAATCCTTTAGGATCAAAAAAATATGTAACTACAAATACTAGTCCAGTCGCACGTAATTGCTGTGAGCTCCATGGGACTGTGGACAAGGATATTGTTTCACTTTTGCTCACGTGGGGCCCAAATCACAGTTTGACAAATTCACTTTCAGGTTTTGTAGCTGGAAGATGGAATTTGGTCAGAGAAAAGGGATAAAAAACATATTGCTTTGTCTCCTGAAATTCCAGCAAGCCTGACTTGTTTCAGAGAAAAAAAAAATCACCTTAATTTAAAAATGTCATACAGAGGTTTCCCCAGCCTAATTTTTCTTTTTCTTTTTTTTTTTTTTTTGGTGCCATTTTAAGGTTTTAGAAGATTTTAACCAAATATCTAAACAGGTGACATGATACTGGCATTGTCCAGTGGACTGCAAGTCTGACTTCTGTTCAACCCCACCTGATACTTCAAGCCTTTTTAAAAACTCAGCAAGTGTGATACTGCCAGGACAAGACTCCAGGTAAAAACCACACATATCAGTTGCTTCTTCTGGCATTTTCTTCAGATCAAAGCTTCAAGACCATTTAACATACAAGCAAATGCAAGCATGGTTTTTGGGGTTTTTTTTCCATCTTTTTTTTTTTCATTCCTTTGTCTTGCAATAAGATCTACCTAATAAGAATTGATGCGATTAATTATAGTTAATAATAACGATATAAATTAAAAAACCCCAAGAAGTGGTGTAGTGAAAAGCCAGTTATTTTTACTTCTGGCATAGGTCTCATCTAAAGTATTTTATTCTGTTTTGTAATCATGCATCAATTCCCAGAGGTGGTGCAGGTTCCCAACCACTATGGGTTGGTCAGGCTCTGCCTGAGGGTCACCCTGGATAACTCCAACACTTTCCTGGTGGGATGGAGCTCTCTTAGGCTCAGTACCTGTACAGCGTGCTTTGGACAGTAGAAGTGAGATGTTGTGCATCCACTTTTCGTGCCAAACGTGGCCTTACAGCAGCTCCTTTGGTCCCCGTGATGGCTGGTAGAGTGGGTGCTCTTAGCACACTGGACCTGGGCACTTTGGAAAGCCTAAATTGCATGTGCATTTTTTGACAGGATTACCTAAGGGTCTTTTCCAACCTCAATGATTCTGTGATTCATCAGCTTTCCCCTTCCTGCAGCTCACTTGTGCACATGGAGCTGCATGTGATGAGGACCCAGTAGATGTGCAACCAGTGGCGTGATGGGAAATTTCTGCTGGGAAAAGTTCACAGCTTGTGCTGGAGCTTGATGCTACATCCAAACTCAGCAAGCCCAGACTTATCCAGGTTTCCACTTGGCTCTGAGCAAATAATGAGATAATCTGTCACGCAAGTGCCAGGTACTGACCCTCACTGCACCCCAGACCCAGCATCTTCCCATTTAATATGTCTAAGGACCACCTTGTTTCTAGCAAGGACTGAAATCCTGGAGCATGGCTTTGTGGGAGAAGCACTGTCAACCAGCACATCACAGTTGTCATTTCACAGGCTTGGTTTGTTGGAAAGAAAAAAGAAAAAGGGGGAAAAAAAAAAAAATCCCATCATGACGTTGCGATGCAGCGGTTGTTTTCTCTTACGGGGAGGCCTTGTAATTGCTGGAAGATTTATGAGTCTGGAAGTATGCTCGGCTGTTGCTGGCTAATGTATCTGCGGTGTGGGTGTTGTGAAAGCACCTTATGAGACAACGTGTAAGGAAACTTCAGAAGGTGTGTGATCTCTGGAGGCAAAATGAAAAAAAAAAACCCAAGCCCCTCACCCCACAGCAGGTCAATCTGTACGTGGTGTTGACAGGGAGCCATCGTCCCATAGCCAAAACAAAACCTCTGGAGCTGACGTATTTGAGCTGCATCAGATAAACAGCAGTAGGGTTAGTGTTCATGTTTCAGGCTGCCTCTAATTCTCCAGGGCTTTTGCATGCCAGGGGACTCTGCGTGAGTTATTCACAAGCCTCTTTCAAAGCAGAAAGTATTGGAACAGCCACATGGTTTTCTTCATTCAACATGTTGTCCCCTGGCTCCTTTGGGAGGGACTAGTGTTTGTGGTCTAGATTCCTCCTAGATTCCTCCCCGGTGGGATAATCTAGAGCCACACTAGTGCCTGGGATCACCATGGCATCCAGCTGGTTTAAAATCCTTTCCCTGGTGCCATTGGGGTAACTTCACTGCAAGGCTGCAGCCTGCTTTCCATGAATCCCATAGCTCAGCTGCAGCCACACGAACATTTGCTGCATTTATCCTCCCACCCCATCAAGGCCTGATGTTGTATTTCAACATTTTAATGCCAGAAACATACTTGCAAACGACTGGATGCTGTTTTGTGCCCCGACCCATTTGCTCTAATAGCAGCCTGTATTTAACCTGCTTGTCCTCATCACAAGCCTACGATAGTCACCAAATATAACAACTGTGTCTTATTATTTTTTCTTTCACACTTTTCTAAACCCTTTTTTTTTCTGCAAGATTTTCTTCCCTGCAGCTTTGCGCAGCTCTGCCTGTGAGCCAACAGAGGCAATGACATCCACCCCGTGCTGTGCACAGAGGTGAGTGCTCATCAGTCCTAGCAAACTTTTCCTTGATCTTCTGTGGCCTCTTCTACTAATCTGACTGCTGTCTTAGATTTTGTACTTCATAAAGTTAGAGAGGGCTTCCTCATGGTAGGTTTGCAACAAGGTGAAAACAACAGCTTGTGGGTATTCTAGGAGTTGCACCCCTGAAGCATCCATCCATCCATCCATCCATCCATCCATCCATCCATCCATCCATCCATCTGTGGGACATAGGGTGGTTCCAGCTGTGGTTTGATGAATCTGCCACTGTAAGAAGGACCTGAATGAAATGAAAGCAAGGCTTAAAAAAGACAAAGGTCTGTAACACTGTGATGAATATGCTGTGTTTGATGTCTTGTTATAAATGTGAAAAAGGACTATAGAATTTTTTGAAGCACAGCATTTTGCAGCCTCCCTAATCTTGCTTGCAGCTAATTGAGAATCAGAGATAATATTTTTTGCATCATTCAGATGAACTGTTCCCAGGGGAGGCAGTGCCAAGTATGCACCTTGCCAGAAGACAATGACATTTCATCTCCCAGTTACCTTCTCTACCTCCAAACACCCACAGACATCCCCAGCCATCACCCTCCTGTTCCCAAATTCTCAATAAACAGCCTCTTTCAACCAAGTAATTTCCAAGCACTCCCCTGTAAGCCAGGACAATTATATCTGTAAATACTAACAGTATGTGCCAGGTCTGGCACCTTTGAGAAATAGAGAGTTGCAGGATTTTATCCCTTTCTTTGTTTCCTGGACTTTAACGGGTTTAACTGAAGACATTTCAGCAGGTTGGCTTGGGTTTTGTCTTTACTCTGTATCCATAATGAGCTTCAGCAAGTGGAGAGGTGATTTTTCTCTGAGGAAGGGAGAGGGTTTCTGGTTTTGCTGGTTGCCCCACAGCTTCACACCTTGTTTGTGAGCTGCAGCTGGAGGCGTTTGGTTTAGGGCTGGGCAAAGATATTAGAAATGCTTGAATCACATATTTGAGTAGATGCATAGCCTGGAGGAGAAGATGAGATAAGTTATATGGTTTTGCACAACACAGGTGGAATCTTTGTTGCCTGGAAGATGGGAATATCACTGAGAACGTGGAGAGATACAGAGCAACAAAACCTTAAAGCTGATCTCTTTGTATTTTTGTCTTATGAACTTTGAATTGAACTTCTGCACCGGATCTGATCTGGATGAAATATCATATCTGAGGCTGATCCTTATCTCTTAAACCTTTCCTTTGTTTCTTTGATTCTTTGGGCTTTACCTTCTTGTTTTATTGTGAGTGGCCCAAAGCTTTGATCTCACAGTGAGCCTCGGCAGGCAGCAAAAACCTTTGCTTTGGTGCGAGACACAGAGAGGGACACTGGGATACTCAATCTAAACAGACAAGAGGTTACTTCTTCTGCTGCAAAGTCCGAAGGCAAACGGAGTAACTTCAGAATTTATTGTCTCCCCTTACGTGATGGGAAACTGGAAATTCACACGGGTATTTCCACAGTAAGAAAATGCACCTGTGGGAACTTGGTTGTTGTATATCTGTTTCCAATTTTATTTACAATCCCTTTTATTTTTTTAAAGAGTCTGAGCAATTTAAGCTTACCTATCCTTTAATATAAAATAATTGAAACCAAAGCTCTTAAATGCTTTATAATGTCTTTTTTTTTTTTTTCTTCCTCTGCTTTTTACAGTCATGAGCAGAGGTTTTATTCTTCTAAAGTATCTAGTCTACTAAGCTTGAATTTTACCTTTTCGAGAAATTCCTTTACTAGAAGTGAACAGCTGGTCTTAATCTGATCTGATGATACCTGCTGATCTATACAGTAAGAGCAAAGTGAGGCCAACCGTGTTGGAAAACATCGGGGACATTTCTGCAAATATTCATTCATTGTTTTGGACTTCTTTTTTTTTTTTTTAAAGTAATGATGTAGAGAGACACTTCAGACTTACTCCCCACGTTTTCCATTAGTGGTAATTTAAAACTTTGAAAAATGTACAGTAACTTGCCTAGGTCAGCTGAGTATCAGCATGTAGCTTTTCATTCACATTTTTCATTTAATCCGGTGGCTTTGAATTCCTTGCCTTGTAAGTTCCTATATATGAAGATTAGAAACTGCTTCTGGCTATGTAGAATTACATGCTTTTAGATGAAATTTAATCCCTTGTAAAAGGTTTTGTTCGCGGTGATCCTTCCTGTTCACAGCAACGGGCTGCCTGGCTGAGAGCTGATGACACAGGTGAAGACAACTGCGGACAAGAGGTGAAAAAAAAAAAGAAAAAAAAATCAAATAATCACTGCCTGCATTTAGGATCAAATCTTTATCAGAGGTTTTGGTGATCTGACAGCTTGGACACTTCTGCCTTTGATTCCAGGAAAGCAGCACAGCAAAACGAAAGTCTGCAAAACCTATTGAGAATAAATTGGATGTGTCCGCACCGCCTGTGTTTTGACAGGGTTTGAAGTGGGAAGTCTTGGCTTTGGAATGGTTTAGTGTGTGATCCAAGTGCTCCCCGTCTCACAGTTAGGCTGGGACTTCTGCCTTCGTAGCAGGATGGAGACCTTCCCCCGGACTTCGCCCACTGAGAGCTCTCCTGGGAGGGAAGAGCCAGGGCTCACCTCCTGCACGGGGGCAGCTGAAATTAAAGTTTCTCTCTAAACAACTGGCAATTTTCACCTCTCATCATGTAAAACTCTCCAGAAGGGTCTAGGGCTGAACAGGATATCACTTCAGTACCTTTTTCCAGTGACAACTCAGGCTACCCAGAAAAACAAAGTGGAGGCATGGGTTGAAAAGCTGTCACCTTTTTGCAAGTGACCTTTTTGCACTCATCCTGGCAATTTGTCACAGTCAAAAAAAAAAGAAAATACTTCTCTGCTTCTTCCAAACTCCATATCCAACCACGCCATTCCAGTCTGCCGTGAAATTTAGCCCTGCAAAAATCCAGTTGCTTTCCTTGCCCCACGGCTGTTCCTTTTAACCTGCCTCAAACACCCCTGGTATCAGCCCTGAAATCAGAATCTCACATGGGACCGGCCAGAGGATGGTCCCACCCAGCATTGAGAAGCATCTATGGGACATGCCAAGAGAGCAGATGTCAGGAAAATATCTTTGATAGCAAAGGGCTTATGGATTCAGAGCGGGTCTGTGAATTGTGTTTTCAGGAGTGTAATCATTGGGACACATTGAATCTTCCAGTGGAGCATAAGAAAAAAATAAGCCAGATGGCTTAGGTGACAAGTTACATGGGTTAAGTAGCAAGTCTTGCGATGACTGCTGGCTGGCAGTGAATGGCAGTCCCCCGGCTAGGGTGTGCATACAACCTGTATGAAAAAAATTGGTAAATCCCACTATTTTCAGGCAATTTCAGAAAAGGAAGAAGCATGAGGGGGGAAAAAAAAAAAAAAGAAGAAGAAGAAAAAGAAAAAAATAAAAGTGTTCATTTAGTGACCGAGCTGTTGACTGCAAGTTGCTCTCCCAGCTCTAGCAGAGTTAAGAGCTTGGCTGAATCCAGACAAAACTTGGAAATTTCACTCCTGAAGAAAGCATGTGAGCCTGGCCCAGAAGTGGGCTGCTCTCTTCCTTTCATGAATCAGTCTCCAAGATATGCTCACATTCCTGAGAAACAAGCCTGGAATAACACGGCTGGCTTTTGGGTGCAATACACTGATTATGAGGAAGCAACAGTCTCCCGTGTATGAATAGCTTTATGTTGCAAGAGGTCAGTGCTATAGCGTTCACTGAAAAATGGCTTTTTAATGTGCTTTATGGGCTGTCAGGGCATAATGAATGTAAAGCGTAGACCTGGCTTCGTCAGAATGATATTTTATTTTTTTGCTTTATCGACCAGACGCAATGAATCTCAGATCAATTAGTTTTGCTTTGAAGTTTGCTCTTGATCCAGATCTTCAATAAAAAGGAAGTTTCCAAATCACTGGTCTGTGAACACTGTTTGTGATTAATTACCCTCTTATAATCTGAGGAATTCTGTTCGTTGCTGTATTTTGAATACCTCAGACTGCATGGGGAGTTTTATTTTGGCTGGTATATTTGGAAACTGCTAATAAACACCTACTTCCTGTTTTTCTTGCTACTGTGTATAACAAATTGTTAAAAAACTTGCTTTCTCATTTCAGCCGCTTGCCTGTTCGACCAGACCTGAACCGTATTATTGGTTAATCAACATCGTATATCATTTGCCAGCAAATTTTCTCAGCTGTTAAAAGCAGGACTTGGTCTCTGGCTGTGACTAAATGTGGGTAACCTTGCAGTGACATAAAGCTGGAGGAAGAAACCTGAAACAAAGCCTCTGCTTGAGACAAATAATGACTGATACGGTTTTCAACTCCAAACTGAGTTTTATGCAAAGCTTCCTAAAATAACAGCGTTGTTTTCCTGTCTACGTCTGGGTTAACTGGAGTGTGGGGACGGCCATGGGTGTGGAGGCTTCACTTCGTCCTGGGAAACGATGCCGAGCTGTGCCCGCAACGCGAACATCTGTTTGGGCAAAGATTTTAAGGTTCATATTCTATGGAGGATGTTTGTTTAGACAGGATGAAATGCTTTTGTGAAATCTAATATTAGGCTCTATCTAGGTATGTCCGGTTGGCACCGCCTTCTGCATTTTGTGCGCGAACAAATGTTAATTAGCAGGGAACAAAAAAAAAAAATTTCCTACTTTGTCTCTGAAGTAACACGGCGTGGCGGTGGAAATAGATTAGTTATAGCTGCTGAAAGGTCCTTCAGTTGTTGCCTTGCGCAAGTGTTATCAGCGTTTGTGTTGTGCTTTGGTTGTTTGTTTGCCGGCGGCTGTGGGCTGGTGCCCACTCGGAGCGGGTGACTCACAGCCGGCTCGCTCCAGCAAAGGCTGTTTTCAGCACATCGGTTGTACGAGCTCATTAAATCCATCGCTTTCATGGCACTGGAGGTAATAAATGCTTGCAGAAGTTTCCCTGAAATTGTGTGTTCGGGCTGGTTTGAAGTTTAAACCTTTGTTTTTAGAATGTGTGCTACTTTTAACTTTTTCTATTTTGAATATTCAGGTGTTTGTTGACCTCTGTCACCCCCCCCAGCTATCTCTCTGGGACCCCAGGTGAGCGGCTTGCTGGGTTTGTGGCAGGTTGGGTGTTGTGCTACACAGTGCAAGGGTGGACGGAAGGGATGTGGCTTTTGAAAGCAATAGTGGCTTCAATGTGTGTCTTCTGGTTGTTGACACACCCCGCATTCCCACCATTGTGGGTTTAGGGCAGGTACATGTAAACCACCTGGTGAGGACACCTGATCTCCAGTATTTGGGACCTCCCTCCTGGTTCCTGCTGATGGGGTCTGGCAGCATCCTGACTGGCTGCTGGTGGGCAGAGACCTGCAGGGTCACTTCCTTTAAGTTCCCATTGCTGTAGAAAGAGGAAACGTCTCCCCAAACAAACCATGGCTTGGTAGTCTCCGTTTGACTCTGAGGTATCCCTGTGGTGGTTCAAGACCTCCAAGGTCACCACAGCCATCAAAGCAAAGCACAACCCTGAGAATGCAGGGGACTGGTATGTTTCAAACTGACTGTAAAAGCAAATCCTGCTTGCTGGTGGATTCAGGTCCTTGATACCCAAAGTGACAACAACTGCAGGCTGCTTCTGCTGTGATGCTCCACTGGGATGTTGAGGTGGCACAGGCTGCAGAGGTACCAGTTAACTGGCTGTGTATGTCCCGGTGAGTCAACTGTCTGTGTGTGCTGACCAGGCACCTCCGGTCAGGACATACTCTGACCATCTCTCTGACCATCTAATATAAATCTACTCTCCATCAGTTGACCTGCATTTGCCCAGGGAGAGTGTCAGGGCTTGGCTGCTGGCACTGCCATTTTTACCTCTGACACTTCCCCTCCCAGCAGTGCCCACTGTCACTGCATAAGGGCCTCTTCTCAGTTGTCTGCAACCATTGAGCTTTTAAATGCAACAAAAAGAAGAGGGAAAGGGAGGTGGAATTCTCTGTCTCCAGAATTCTCTGGAAGTAAGAGGAGGGATAGGAAATACACCTGCAGTTTTCGGCCATCACAGCATGATCCTTTGGACTGAACATCTTCAAACATGACTCAGACATCACCATTTGAGTCATCCTGCAATGGGGCAGGATGTGGGAAGTAAAACCAGCGGAGACCACAGAAACCTCTGAGTCAAACATGTCTCTGGCAGCACTGGGAGGAAGTTTGGGACAGAGCAGGACTCTGGGGAACATAACCTATCTGAGGGAAATGTGCTGGAAGGGCAATAGGTGCTCTGGGGAAATGGGGCACCTGTCCCTTTGCTACTTGGCCAGCAGGTATCTGATGGTCCCAGCAGCATCCGAAGTGCTGAGCTTTGCCAAACATCCTTCCAACCATGCCAGCGGCACTTTATTCTTGACTGGCAGCTTAGGATGAAGGCAGCCTGCAGCTGTGCTACCACCTCTCCTAAGTAACCTACCAAGGTGCAGCACACCTTAACAGTCACTGTTTGCTTTCCACCTCCTGTGTTTTTGTTATATCTAGAGCTTATTTTTGGCTGGGCTTCCCCAGTGTCAGGGTTGGCTAATGCTCTCTAGTTGGAGTTGGCTCAGAGCTTTATGTCCTGCCCTTGACCAGCAGGTCCTGCCCAGGTAGATGGAAGCTGGCCAGCTGCGAGAGCCTGGATTTTGCCAGTGGGGATAGAGAGCGCAGTGGATGAAAGAGCCTGTCCTTTGCTCCAGCTCCACTGTGGCAGCCCGGCAAACTCAGATCATCTCAGTACTATAGAAAAACCTGTTTCGACTTCAAGGTCTGGGTCTGAAGTGTTTGAGATGTAGTCTTGTTGGATGGAAAAGAAACCTCCCAGGGAAGGAGACTTGTTAGCTTATTTTACTGACCCAAGGCATGGGAGGTTAAATGAGCTGCCTACAGTCAAGCAGAGGCTCAGGACCAGGCAACTTGAAGTTGACCCCAGATTTCTTTACCAAAGCCCCATTTCCAACATTTTTGGGCACAATTTTTGCGCTGATTGAAGTCCATGGGAGCAGTGACAGGTTGGTGCCGCAGCACTAGGCGTCAGAGAGGGCTTTGCAAGCATTGCAGCCCAGTCTCAGCCCTGTGGTTTCTTTGTGCTTCACCAGAAGGATGTGATTAAGACCTAACTGGAGGAACAAAGCAGTTCACTGGAATATGCTAAACTTTATTAATGCCTCCAAAATTATAAAGGAAAAAAAAAAAATTTAAAAAAAGAGAAGGTAATCTGGAGAATGTTTGACCACAAGCCCATTTGTGTTTTGAAATGACACAATGTGTATGTTTAGTGATAGCTGCAACCACTTTGTGTGAAGATAAGAGATTTAACATAATGGTTTTTTTTTCTTCGCCGTCATTTAGGAAAAAAAGAAGCCAACATACCATTGCTGAAAAACATAAACAAAGTGGCCTTTTATATCTCTTTCTTAAAATTCAGGCTGTTCCAAATGTGTTTTTACTGAATGACTGGTGGGTTTTGCTTTCTTTTTCTTTTTCTTTTTCTTTTTCTTTTTCTTTTTCTTTTTCTTTTTCTTTTTCTTTTTCTTTTTCTTTTTC
>JAAGNO010015701.1:26024-39198 GCA_033439905.1 Ceryle rudis
CCCCGGCCAACCTCCCCTGCAATGGGGCCAGGGATGGGGCAGCCACCACCTCTCGGGGCAGCCTGGGCCAGGCTCTTACCACTCTCAGCACCAACAATTTCTCCTTCTCTCCACTCTGAATCAAAATTTTAGTTTAAACTCATCACCCCTTGTCCTGTCACAACAGGTCCTGCTAAAAAAGACTGTTCCCATATAATTCAGGCAACACTATCCCATAAACCTGCACACCCTTCAGATGAGAACTAAGCTGAGGTGTTTTCTGCTCTGGACAAGAGTTTTGGGGAATTACAGCAAGGTGCAGAGCACTGTCTGGATCTGCTGATGGAGGTGAAATCTGGTCTCTTGGTGGTGAAAGAAAAATATAGGTCATGCAAGGATCCAGGGAGTGGTGTGGGATTTGTCTGGGGCTTTGGGATGGTGAGGGAAGAGGTGCAAGAGAGGTCTTCGGAGCTGCCATTGTGCAGCTGGAGGGTGTCCACTGGGTGTTTTGCAGGCAGACAGGAGCACACCTCTGCCCATAGCTGGTGCTTTTTGGCACCTCTTTTACTTATTTTGCTGAAAGTAATGGTGGGTCTGAACCCAGGGGAGCAAAATCTGACAGGAGACAGTGGATGCTACTTTAGAGTTTTGGGCTTCAGTTGTGTAGCTTCCTACCTCTGTGATGGTCAGGAGTGTGAGCAGCTTAGATTCCGGGTTGCTTGTCAGAAGCCGTATCTACAGTTCCCCTTGAAATGGTGATGTGACCAATAACCTAACAGAGGAGGGATCCACACCCTGCTGTCAAGTACAAAAGGAGGTTTAAAAACAGGCGCTTGGTTTCCAGAAAACAAGATGGGCAGGAACTGGCCCATCATGGTGCCAGTGGACACCTTGTGGATATCCTATTACTGTGAGTGTGGTGCTCCTCGGGATGAAGAGGTCTTGCTATGATGTGTGTCCTGCCCAGGCAATGCTGTGGGCAATGCCACCTCTGGTGCAGAACTTATCCTTGGTGATGGCAATAGTTTTTCATGGGGAAGATACAGATGGGGAAGTGAGGCTGTGATTCTCACCGCTGTTGGGCAGTGTTTTGGCTGTAGAGAAGACAGCACTCTTGACTTCCTGCTCGCTGTTTTCTCCTTGCCACAAAGGGAACGAGTGCTTTATAATCCCTGCTTTGGTCCTGGTTTCCTTCAGTGACCCTTTTGTATCTGGTTGCAGTTGGTAAAATGAAGGCAGTGATCTTCAACAGCTTTTTAGTCTCTCTCCTAAGGAAAACAGAGTTTTTCCATCACATGCTCCGTGTATCTGTGGGAGAGAGCAAGAAAAAGCAAACCTACATGGGAATGAGCTGTGCTTTTAGAAACACATGTTATTGCAGTTGCAGAGGGACTCCAAGTCTCTGTGAAAGCCCAGGGCCAGTTTGGAAGCTCACATTGTGCAATGGTCCCTTGGTCACTCACGTCAGGGCAAAAATTAAATAGTATTATGGGGCTAAGCTCTCTTCACTCTAAAAAAACCAACAAACTAGTAAAACTACTGCCTGCTGCTACAACTGGTTGGTCCCATGTCCTGCTGAGGAGGGTCTTGAATTTGCCACATGTAGTGGACACCCCAAAGGGACCCCTCATTAGTGGGTGACAAACTACATGTTTCCAGGGCAGGGCTGAGAGTCCCTGCACATCTCTAGTGGGGCACCCATCATTACTCGTCACTTCTGAAAACTGTCACCTTCAGTTTTGCAGAACATCATCTGTCGTATTTCCTTGCACTCTTTGGAATGTGCTAAATAATCAAAAGAGCAGCTGACAAAATAAATGAGGAAAGTGTGTTTTTTATAGGGATGTTGCACAAAGGGCATGACGGGCCATTTGGGATGTGCCGCTTCTGCCCTTCGTGAATGTTCACGTTCACCGGGCAGCTGGCAGAAAGGGTCACTCCCATCCTCTGTATGCACAGACACAGTGCCTCTGTCCTTGGCTTTGTTTGGTGCTATCTGTCTGCTTTCCTAATTAGCCATAGTCCTGCTACCTCTCCTAGCAGACATGATGCAAAATAAATGACCTAAGAATTCCCCCCAGAACATGGCTCATTAGTGATGGACCAAACACCAGGAAAAGCAGGAGAAAGGCTGGTCAGAGCCTGTCAAGGAGTTGAGCTAAATGATCTACCAGCTTCTTTTCCTTCGCAGGGTGCGGGGCCACAATATGGGTTGCACACCAAAGCTGCCCTGGCTCACACCCTGCAGCCATGCAGCTATGAGTGCGGTTGGGCTCTCACCGAGTCCACACACCCTTCCCAGTTATTCCACAATCCGAACATATGGCTCTGGCAGTTGTCAAAAAATGTTGGACAGAGGCTTTGTGGTCAGCTTGATCTGTCCCATCTGGTCATCTGATCTCTTTGTTCTCTGGACTCTGATCCCTCCACTCGCTGTGGAGATAATTTGAGTAACGTTTTCCTTGTTTTTTTCATTCCACTGCCTTGGTTTTTCTCTCTGCTAGGAAGTGCAAGCTTCTCCTTCTTGGCTTCAGGGATAAGAATGGTATGGCTTGACCCTGGCTGCCTGGAGAGATTTATTTAGCTTTTCCTGCATTGCAGAGCGCACAGTGCGTGCATCACAGCAAACTTGTCCAAGTTCAGCAGGGTGGTTTGCAACAGGGCACGAGAGGAGATGAGAAATATCATACTCTGTCCTGAAGGCAAGGCTTTTTGTTAAGGTGAGGTGTATCAATAGGTCTGTACCTTTTTTTTCCTTCAAGCTACTGTAAGCTGTGAGCTTGTCGGAGCTTGTTTCTTCACTCTTTATGTGCCCAGCACCTTGCACTGGTTGGGGAAGAGATGAAGAGTCCCTGGGGGGTCATGTCCATTGCAATTCCTCTCTTCTTTTTATCAGACCTCTATTCTTCCGGACCCAGCCCTGGCTGAACCCCGGTGAACTTCCCCTGCATCCCCGTGCTCTTCCCCCTTCCTCGCTGGTACATTTGCAGCCATGAACTTCCCGTGCCCGACCCAAGATTGTCTCTGAGAGGTGTGATTCAAGTTGTGGTGGGGAATGGCCACAGCCGCAGGAAGGAGATTGCTAACCCACCCCTGGCTCCCCCTCAGCCTCCCTAATCAAGGGAGGAATGTCTCTGGATGAGACTGCTCCTGGCTAAATTGCACTGTGGGCCACTTGGCTTTCCTCTACAAATGCTTCCTTTGCAAGCCATCTGTGCAGGTCACACGGGGCAAAGCACACCATGTGCTCTGATGGATCAGCATGTTTTGTTGTAGTGGCACTGGCAGGGAGGAAGAGGATGGGGAGGAAGAGGAGGGTGATGCACAGTCCGAGGGAAGTGACTCGGTGCCATTGCTGTTCTTACCTTCCTGCACAGATATGTTCCTCTTCTCCTGGTGCAGGCAACTCTCCTTTCCATGCTAAGGGTGTTTTGGGATGGTCCACCACAGCCTTGTCACCCAGTGCTTGTTTTTTGGAGGGAATTTGGAGATCTGTGGTCAAATGGCAGCTACTTTCCTCTGCTTGCTGTTGCATGATGGATCAATAAGGAGGGAAGACTAGACCTTGCAAACAGGGGTGTCACATACCTTGGGGCCAGTGGGGTCCATCCCTCCAAGAGCTTTAGAGGTCCCTAAAGATCTGTCGTTGGCTTTCTGTCTTCACAGGGCTGTGCAACAGCAGTAGCACTCAATGGAGGTAGCATGGACTTGGGGCACAATGTGGAACAAGGCAGGAGCCGTGTAACAACAGCACAGAGCAAAATGCCTTGGGTACGTAGATACATATATTTTACATATTTATTTTGATATATATAAAAATATATATAATCACCTCCATTGCGTTATCCATGGATGTACACATGAAGACACACATCACCTTTCCTGCTGAGATCCCCACCATAATGAGACGCAACCCCATAGTGAAGCCTCAGACAGATGTGCGTAGGTAGTGCGGCAGGGAGGGACCTGTGTTGGCCCCTGCAATCAACTGCAGACCCTGCATAGCAAAGGATGAGCCATGACCTGCTATCTGTGCAAGGCTGTGCCACCAAACTCTGTCCTCGATGGTGACAAACTCACCAAGGGTTTCACAAACCCACCAAGGGGCTTTGGCCCCTCGTAGTTGTGCCTGGAGGCACTGTCCTGACACCACCATGGTGCCTGTGGATTGCTCGGGACTCTCTGCAAAACTGAAGGTAGGTCCCCCTGTCAAAGCATGTCACCCTCCCAAAGTCACCGGTGCCACTCAAGTCAGTTAGGCTCCATGCTCGTGTAAGGCAAACAGGATTTAACCTTTGCTACAGCTTGTCCCAGCCAAGAGCTATTGTTAACAAACTTGGACCCCATCCATTTGGCCTGGGTGGTTAAAAGAGCAGAGAGTAAATAATCTGACATTTGAAATAAGTTAATATTTACAAACTCAGGGCCCGCTCCTGCTTCCATTGCCATTGAGGAAAAGGGTTTTGCCACGGGCTTCATCTTCGGGGGAGCAGAGCCCTGCAACAGAAAGGATTGCAAAGTATAGCAGTGAGTGCAGCTAAAAATCCCGTAAGCAGATTTTACATCCTGGCCTGTAAATACAATGGCAAGTACTGTTGTAGTGTGGCCTTAAAAAAAAAGCCCTACTGAAAAGATCCCCTTTACACCTCCATGCAGGTCTGTGGAATGCGATTTCTTTATTTCCCTCACTATTTCCCTAAGAATTTAAGCTGACACCTCCGTGGTGGCATTTTTAAAACATTAGAGAAAAAAAGTTTCAAAAAAACGACCACCCCTCTTCCCATATTTTTCCAAAGCCACTTCTTCCTAAAAGGATTTTTACCCCCTCCTTGTATATACAGTCATCTTTGTGGTGTTTCCACCCCTGCAAAGGCACAGGCACGTGCTTGGCTGTAAGTACCCAATAATCCTATTCACTCGGTGAATGTTTGAATGCTCCCAGTTCAATATGGATGGAGGTTTGGCAGCCCTGGGGCTTGGGTTTGCAATAAATAACTTCATTGATGGATCAAGCCAATGCCTAAGGATAACTCCGAGCTATCACGGAAGTCAGAGCTGGAAAAGACCAGTAGGTTCCTCCAGCCTGTCCCTTTGCCAGTGCAATGCTCTTCATTATTTCTCATCAGAAAGGAGATCCAGTTCCCTGGATGTTTGGTTTAACTTGGACACATCTGCTAAGGTCTGCAGATTTCAGTCCAAAAAAAAGTTATTTATTCAGTTATATTTTCAAGTATTTGGGGAACTTTTTGCCAGAGTGTCCTTTCTTTTCTTTTTTTTTTTTTCCCCCGTGCTTCAAAGATGTATATTTAAGCAGTTTTGCATGCACCTGTAATGCAAAGCCCTGCATATTTATTTTAAGGAAAAAGGTGCAGGTGATGAATGTCTCATTAGCACTGCTTTAATCACTTAATTTCGGAAGGAAGCTGCCAAGCTCTGAGCTGGAGCATTGTGCACAGGGGTTTCAGGGGATTTTATTTCTCTTGGAGTTTTCTTGGCAGGGGCAGGTTGCAAAAATTGGTAGCTGAGCCGGTAATGGAATTATAATCCCAGAATTGTCCATTGGAATTGCCAGGTAACCACATGCACAGATAGCAGGGCTGTTTCCACATGCAGACACAGCAAATTTCAGCTCCTCCTGTGAGACGTGCTTATTGCTTTGGTGAGTCATGTGTTGGGTGCAGCTGGTAGTTTCCTCTGTGCCTCTTCTTGTGGGGTTTGAGATTCCTTAGACTGGTTGCAATGGAGGAGAGGAGGAGAGCAGCTCAGCATCACATGGTGAGCACAAGAGCTCTGCAATGAGCTGAGGGGCAACAGAGCCTCTGCTACAACCTGGGGGACTTTGGAAAGGAGCTGGGTGCCTCCCATGCAGAGCTTTCTGTTCCTCCTCAAGAGCCTTGAAGGGGAAGGCTTGAGGCAGGGTGAGCTTTCCCTCTGCAGTGGGAAGGTGTCTTTGCAGCATCAGGGGCTGGAGAGGACAGAACACAGGCCTGGTGTGGACAAAAGAGGGGAGAAGCCCCAAAATACATGCCCAAAGAAGAGCAAGCAATCCAGCTGAATGAGGAAGACCAGGCTGGTGACTAGTGGCATTTCTGGGAACGCCACACAAAACACATCCTAACTCTGAATTGCAGAGTGGTTTTGCACAGATGAAGGAGTTTGATTCAATGGAAACCCGGGACAGGAGTTTGTGGTGTCAAAACCAGTGCCCCAGTGCTGAGCCCCATAATGAGCTGCCCTGTTCATAAGGTTTAAGGTTTGCTTTTTAAAAATTTTATTTATTTGTTATTTGAAGTTTTAGGGCAGAGCTCCAGATACCAGTAAGTTATTGCTGCTCTGCCTCTTGGGTGGTGTTATCAGGGCTAATAGATGGACCACAACCTTTAAATTAGGTACATGTGAAAAAGCAGATTTGATAAGTGTCACCCATGAGGTGGAAGTTAGAAGTGAAAAAACAAAAAAACCCAGTGTATTGACTGTGTTACTTTGCCTCCATGTAAATAAGCAGAGCAGAAGTAGAGGAACTCTTGAATAGTTAAGAGTTACAGATAAAAATCAATCTTCCCTGGATGGTTTGTAGGGCTGAATAGGAGATTCCCTGCCCGATGGTGAAGATGCTGCTCTGAGGACCAAAAGCTGAGCATTGTAAAGACCATCATCTGCAGATAATCTTCCACCACTGAGAGGAAGAGATGAGTTAGATCCACTGGTGGGTAAACCAGGAGAAAGACTTGAGCCAAGAAAGGGCCTTATAGGGACTGGAGGGACTGTTCAACCTGTGTGGGTTCCTGCGAGGTGTTGAGTGGAGCAAAATGGTGAGGCAAGGAACGCTGAAAAGTGTGTGGTCCATGGAGACACTCTAGAGATGTGCCAAAATGGGATGTTCAGAGATGGGAGGGAGACCTGAGACTGTTGACCAATAACCAAGAGGCCCTGTGCTCCCATGGTGAGATACTGGGCAGTAATAAACCTCTTGTCATCAGTCTTTCGTGGAGTAATGCCCACGCACATTGACATTTGGTTGCTGTGACCACCAAAGGATTATCTGATAGATTGATAATGATAATTTGGGCCAGGTTAAAATTTTTCATACCTCAGATAAATCAGAGATTAATTTCAGAGGCTGATGCTGCAACACAGGAAAACCAAAAAAGCTTCTGTGTTTTTAACTAGGATGACCATAACACGAGCTGACCCTCAGTGAGGGCTGATGCAGAGCTTTATCCTTTGCATGGACTCTGGGCTATGCCCTTTGCATCTCACAGCAAGGTGAGAGTGGTCCCAGAACTCAAATAGCTGTAACCCCATGGTCCTGGGCAGACAAGTAATGCCCACTTCAGGAGGGGCTAACAGCATAAGACAGTTATATCCAAAAGGTGCTCTGACAACCTGAAGTCCTAGCAAGAACTTAGCACTAGGAGACAGCCAAGGACTGCAGGCAGTTTCTGACTGGGGCTTGTATCCTGATCGACCAAGTGGTAAAGGAGCCTCCACAGATGTGGGAATTATTTAGGTCTAGGTCTTGTTTCCAAGAGTTTTGAAGGCACCCAGCTGCCTGCAACTAAGTCATGGGTTGGTTTTTGGGAGAGTACAACTGGTATTTTAGGTAGGGACAAAATGAAGTGGAGAATTTATAGGTATCTCTGGGAAAAGTAAACACAGAGCTTATTTTGTTGTACTGGAAAGTCTCATGCAGTAACTATTGATTATTCTCTCAGTGAGCTGACAAACACCCAGTTATTTATGGGACATGAGAACTATATTTATTTGGTGTTCAGTCCTAGCAAAAATTGGAAAGTAATAGCAGTCCAGAAGTCCCTAGAAATGGAGTTAGCACATGGAATCAGCTTTATTCTTCCCTCTTCTGCCCATCCTCCCTGTTGTTTGCTATGTTCTTAATCCATGCTAGGAGGGATAATGTGGAGCTGCATATATCTAACCAAAAGACATGACATCACAGTCCACAACAAAAGAAAGAGCCAGAAGAAATGCAGGAAAGCACTTGCTCGAGGAGCCTGTGCTAGGTCTGGTCCAAGTTATATGTTGGGCATCTCTTAAAACTAAAAACAAGGGTTGACCCAAAACACAGGTCAACCAGCAAAACACATTTCCAAGCTGCAGTCACTTGCACACGTGCATGTTTTTGTATGACCATTTCAGAGTGTGGTCTTTCAGCTCTCCTGGATTCTTTCTCTATTCTTCTGGACTCTGAGTCAAGACACTAGTCCTCCTGCCCTTGCAGAGCAGATGTTCCTCGGAAATGCTGTGTGGAAGGGTGTGATGCCTGCAGAAGTTTCCCATTCTCCTTGGCTGGGACCTGACAGAAATTATGCCTGGGCTTGGAGACCCATTGATCTTCAGCACTTTCCTATGGTACTTTGGCACTCATCTTTTGGTAGTGTCAATGCTCCTTTTGCTCCCATGAGCCAGGGAAAGGCACTAATTGATATTTTTCCTTCCTCTAAGAGTCTGGTAGATGAGCCATGCAGAGCTACTCAGGCCCCACAGCTTCCCTGCCTGCTTCCAGCCTCCTCCTTATGGATGTCAAAAGGCCATCACAGGAAGATGGTTGAGAGGTTCATTCCAAGAACTGATAACTCCCCTTGCCAGATCACTTAAGAAAATCACTCTGAGGTAATTTTTAATTTTTTTTTTATTTTTATTTTTCTCTCTGCACAGACAAACACCAAAGAAGACACATTAGGAGTAATAACATCTCCTTCTGCACTAGGAATGGTATTGTAGCTATGATGATCTTCAGATAGAAAAGAGGCAAGCGTTGTAGGAAGAGGTGATATATAAAAAAAAATAGTTGGAAAAAAACAGTTGAGCTTTGTGAATACAAACCTTTCCTTGTAATCTGTATGTGTGATTATCTGCTTTGTCATCTAAATGTGTAAACACCATAACGCTTTTAAATTTAACCAAAATAATTCTAAGCCTTATCTGAGGCAACTGCATTTGAAAGCAGTGAAAACGTTAATGCTAACAACATATTTTTTTGTTCTCTAAATTCCTATCCTTAATTTAATATAATACATTGCTGTTTTAAAGGGATATTAATATTCTTTTCAAAGTGTTTGGGACTTTTACATAATTTAAAAAATATTTGCAGCTGTTTTGAATGTATCTGCAAGTACTGATAGACAAAAGGCATGGATATCCATAAGAACGTTGTCATAATACATTCCATATTAACGTAAGCAAAAAAGAATGTTTGCTCAGGAATACCAAAAAAGGTGATTGGAAGACCCACTTCCATGGCCTTAACGTCTTCCTGCTAAACGAGTTACACTTTTTTTTTTTTTTTTTTTTTTTTTTTTTTCCTGCATTCTTACTTAATTGGATACTTGCATCTGCCTTTTAGAATTAGCAGCTTTTTTGCATTTGGACCATCCATAGAGCTGAGCTTGGGGCATTTGTTTTAGATTTCCAGAAATGATTTATTTGTACTGTAATGGGATGGAATCATACAGTGTTTCCCATTTGTTTTCAGACTTAGTTCAGAGTATCATTTAAGCTCTCATAGTATATCTGGGAGTGATGATTCCACTCTTGTGTCCAAGGACCACAAATCTTTTCTTTCACACTGTTTGCACCTTTCTTTCACTGCATAAAAAGTCAAGGTCCCAGGGTCAATATTACATTAGGGAAAAAAGGGGAGAGATTATCACAGAGGCTGAAAATTTTTGCTCCTGGCTAAATCACTAAAGGATGGGGGGTGTGTTTGTGTCTAAGTAATGTGGTAAAGAGCAGGGCAAAATGCTTGTCGAGCATATTCCTTTTCCCCTCCATGCCCTGGATTATTTTAAAAGTCCTGGCAGAGGATGGGATCTTACTTGGGCTTCATATTGTGCCTAGGTACCTCAGGAGAACTTCTTTGGAAGGGGGTATCCACTAAAATGACTTTATTTTCCTTGTTATCTAGTAATTGGGATGCTGGCTGGATGTAGAAGGTAGCAGACATCTCCTATAATAACTGACAAGTGCAGAAACTTAGAAAAACAGGGTAGATGGGACCTCATGGAGCTGTCTTGTCAACCCCTCTTCCCACAGTAGGACTGGCTATAAAAAGAGCCTTCTGTTCCTTTTCATCTTCTGTTCTTCCAGACTTTAAGTTTAACTAAAACCCACAAACATGCAAAAACAAACCAACAGCAAATAATATTGGGGAAAAAAAAAGGAAGCAGCAATTTTTTATGACCCACTGAATGTTGTTCAGGGATGTGTTTGAGGGCATTTCTACATCCACGATGCTTCATGACAATTTTGCACAGTTCTTGCACTGATCTGGGCTTAAAATGAATGGACTGTTCCCTCTCGCCATGATAATAGAACATGAGAGTATAAAAACTTTGAAGTGCAGGAGGCAGCTGAAAAGAAAACAATAAACTATGTATATGAGACTAGCTTGTTGCTTGGTGATTAAGAGATGAGGACCCCGTAGGTCAGCTCCCTATAGGTACAAACAGATGTTTGCACTGTTTCACAGCTGCTAAATATGATATAAATCCAAAGAATTTCTCATGTTTTTATAAAGTTAAAAAAAAAAAAAAAAATACAAAATACCCAGACAGCAAATTTTTGGTCATTCAGATACTCTTACCAAATGACATCTGGTTTCTGTACTGCTTATTTAAGCAATCCTTAAAAAAATGTTTGCCAAGGGGAATAACTCAAACCTTTTAGTTCTTCACCATATATAACTGTACAGTTTAGATTACAATGTAGCATGCAGAGTTTATTATAAGCAATGCAGTTCTTCATTTCTTAGCTAGCGAGTATTACTTTAAAGAAAATAGGATAAATATTATGTAATTAGTTCAGGGAAATTCATGTATAGTTACATTTCAGAGTACCCTCGTTTCAGATCCAAACGATGACAAAGAAAATGAATTGTTTCCATATGTTAGAAGATAGCCTGACAGTTATGAGCAGAGAGTTAAGGCATGAAAATGCAACGGGGCTCCCATTAAATAGAAAGCAACAAAAGCAGTAAGTGGAGAATTGTGATGTGAAGGTGCTCGGAAGGCAACATAGCTGCCGGCAGGACCAAAAGAGGAGGAGAAACAGGTGGTTTCAAAAGTGGGAGATCAACAAGCCTTGTGCTTTGATATGCTGATGTCTAATGAGATGGGAATTTGACTGACTGCTGTTTCTTCGTGCACGCCTATTTGGGCATTCATGAGGTCTTTCTGGATTCTCTGAGGTGTAAGAAAGGGTTGTGTCTATGGTTGATGCCATTCCTTCCAGGCATGCACTAATGAGTCTGCCACTCCTACCTGGCCACCTACTATCACAAGCATATGGGAACTTAATACCCTCAAGACCTCTATCCCTCTGCCAAAATTGGTTGAAATTGGCTAACGGGCTCAAAAATTATTTTCTTTGGGACAGAGAGAGGACAGACAGACTCACTTTTAGGGAACATAATTGCCTACATCTCATGTCTGTTGGAAGCCAAGCTAAAAATCTCAGTATTAAGCTTATCATATAAATTATATATGCCTGTATTTTACAGAGAAAGATTTATTGCCTTCAATATCTAGGCATTTTATGCTTTTGAAGTAATGCATACTTTGATCCAACAAATACTTACACTTTCAAGTCCCCCAGCCTATGGAGGGTTCAATAAGACTGCTTTTTTTGAGTAAAGATAAGTCCCAAGAAACCGAAGGACCATAACAAGGATATGATCTATGTGTTTTCTCTATGGCCTCTTCTGCCTTTGAGACTTTATTATTTCAAAGGATTAAGGCTATAAAGGGTGTATTGCCCATTAAGACTTCTGAGTGCTGATTACTGACCTATTCAATGGTCTCAGCTGGTGTGACTCAGGGACTTCCACCCTTTTTGAATTGGTGGATACGCAAATTTTTCCAGTTATTTTGAATGTAATGAGTATGCTTTTCTTCATTCCTTTTCACAAGCCTGCCTGTTAGTCTGCAGACGGAAATTTGCACGTCCACAGTGACCATAATATTAATTTTTTTCTGTATCTGTGGTCTTTTTTGAGGTGCCTGGTAATCAACAGCTTTCTTCTGTCTCTTTGTCAAGCAATTCCAGTGTAACAATCATCATGAATCATCCATTTTGTATATATCTCAATGACTGGTTGGGCTTATTTTCACATGAATACACACATCCCATAGTGCTGCTTGGTAGCTAGAAGCAAAATGTGGTCATATGTTCTGTAGTAATGACATGATTGCATTTTTGTCTGTATTTTTTTGGTCTTCTTGATTTGGTCCATCGCCACCATTGTGAGATGCGCTGGACTAATTGCCCATCAGATGACAGGAGAACGTGCAAGTCCTTGAAAGTGGAAGCTGGTTTATATGTATGAGAATGGAGCAAACAGTGACTTTATTTTCCTTTGCAAGCTCCTGCAAAAGAACAGGCCATGCTACAAACCTTTTTGGGCTGAGGGTATTTATTTTGTTCCACATTCGAGCAACACAGTGGGATCCTGCTCCAGGGCAGAAAGGCCAAATGCTGCTGCAGTGCAAGTTTTGCTACAGTTGTAATTAGTGGTAAATAATAACAACTATTGTGGTAGCAATCATAAGAAATACTAATAATGGGACTCTAGTTTAATTATAATGAACCTCATGCATGCAGTGGCTTTACCCTTCCCTTTTCTGAAGCTCTTGCAGCCTGCTTTCATTTTATTGCCAGTCTTATCAAACTGAGTATTGCCCAAACTGGTACATTTGCAGGGTTCTTTCCTGTCAAATAAACAACACCCCCCCACACACCCCGTGGTTAATTTGTATTATTCCTCTCCGCTCCTTCTCTAGCCAAAACACAGATTTGCTCCTCCTGCCGCAGTCCCACAACTTCCTGTTTAGTAGGAAACTTGATTAACTTGTTGGCTCCATCAGTTGTGAAAGTCTTGCTTTTATTAGGAAGAAAATTGTTTGCTCTGCTTGCACAAGATTTCGCTGGGAAGAATTGTTCACAGTCAGGTGTTTCAGATGGAGCTTTTAACTCAAGTTTGCTAAGAGCAAACTACCATGGGGGCAATTCCTGGAGAAGACACTGTGCTTCAGCATTTCTGTAGGTGTTACCAAGCTGAGATAAATTCATTTTGCAGCTGGATGTGGTCACTTGGGGGGCACCTAGTTTTTAAAAAGGTGTAAGCATGTTGCAGGAAGTGAACACTGAGGGGTTTTTGTCTGATTTAAATAATCAGACT
>JAAGNO010015702.1:0-13265 GCA_033439905.1 Ceryle rudis
CGGGTGGTCCTGGAACCTCCGCCCGGGGTTCCGGGAGGGCGGGCGGAGCATCCCCGGGGCGGGCGGTGCGCGGCGGAGCGGGGCCGCTAGAGGGAGACCTGCGCTCGGGGACGGGCCGCGGACGGCCCGGGAGGCTCCGGAGCCCGGTCCCTGCTGCCCGCACGGCGCTGCCCGGCTGAGTGTGGCCGCTTCGTCCCGCGTCCGCCCTCGGCAGCGCCAGAGCCGACCCCGGGGACGGGAAACGGGCTGTGCCTGTCCCGCCGCAGGGTACCCCCCCCATCGCAAGGCATCCCTATCACATGCCCTGTCCTGTCGCAGACCATCTCACCAGAACAGCCACGGATCTACTGCGCTGTCACTACACGGCAGCTATTCCCAGTATTCCGAGCTCTCTCGGCGATATCTGGCTCCCTGCTCTGTCCCCAGTAGGAGCTCAGCACTGGAGGAGGACTCCAGGACCTGGCTGCTACCCCAAGAACACTGTGAATCCTGCCGAGGTGCCGGCTCCATGTGCCAGCTCCCACCCTTCTGTCCCCAGCTGCCAGCTCCTGCAAGAAAAGGCACAGGGCAGAGTCTGAGCACAGTGCCCGACTGCTGGGGACCTGGTCTGGGAGCTGGCACCGCAGGGTCAGTCACTGCCCTGGCGCCAGGCGTGCACGATGCCCGGCCACGCTGCTCCGGAGCATCTTACAGGTGAGAAATGCCCAGGGGTGAGCAAAACCCGGAGTGATAGGGGGGCAACAAACCGCACTGCTGGGGAGAGAAACCAGGCAGGGGCCATGGTGGGGGTGCTGGGGGACACAGGGTGCTGGTGAGGTCCTGTCAGGCCATGGTGAGAGCAGGGCCAGGGTGAGCACATCATGTAGCTGCAGCTCCCAGGAGCAGCCCATGGGAAGTGCAGCTGACCCCAGACGCCATAAGCTGCCATTCTGCCAAGAGAAGAGTTTTTCGCACTGGTGTGCACTCGCCCCATAGCACTGGCTTCGGGCTGCCCCGGCTGTGGTGCCTGTGGACACCGTTTGTTTGCACAATCCAGCCGCAAGCCAGACCTGGCTCTCACCCTCCGCCGGGCCGTGCACGGCCAAGGGAGGCTTCAGGCGCTGAGTGTTGTTGTGAAAAGTTTTCATGCTACAGGTTTAGCACAAGCAAACATGCCAAGAAGCTGAGGTCTGCTTACCCCACTTTCCTGCCCTGCTATTTCAGCCTCGGCCACGGCTGCTGATAACCCCTGGGCGCCATCCAGGCGCCGCAGTCACCGCCACGGCCCCATCACCCGTCAGCTGCCAGCTGTGGATGGGAACCCACCACGGCCATCGGAGCAGCAGGTTAAAGGGTCCAGGAAAATCAGTTTGAGGGCAATCATCTCTTTTTGGGACAAGGACAAAGAAAGTACCAAACACAGAGCTAGATTCAGAGGTCAAAATGCCACGTGCCTGGGTTTTTCAGTCTTCTACTTCCAGTTTGCGCGTCCTGCTGTGGTGTGTTCCCCAGTGCTGCCCTGTTCTGGGTCCTGTGGGTCTGTACCTGTCCAGCAGTCACAGGCAGCTCCTGCCCTGGAGCCACAGCATTGCAAACTGCCTTTGCAAAATCAGTGTGCGTGGCTGCAGAGGTGGCTGCAGAGAGGTACTAGTGACATAGGCCAAATTTGGGTCAGCTAATTAAGTATCAGTGGACATCCATCTAAAAACACATTCCTCATGGCTGCATGATTTCAGCTCCACAGGGCTACTGTTCCCACGAACCACATGGCTCGGGTCTGCTCTGGGCTCTGGCTGAAAGCCCCGTGGCTATGAGGGGTGGCAAGGGGCCAGCTCTGCGCCGAGCGAGCCGGCACGGTGGTTTGGGTGGGTGGCTGAGCCCTGTGGAGAGCCGCAGCTGGACGTGCCTGGGTGATGCTTCAGAAGCTGAAGCCAGTGCTGGATGTGGGCTGGCTGCTCTGGTCCCAGCTTGCTCCCAGGCCAGGTGGGTCTTGGGCCACACGGGGCTCATCCCCGGGCAGGGGCCAGCAGAGCACCCTGCCGTAGGCTCTGCCTCCCTGCGGTGCCATCCCATGGGGTGAAGGGCTCTGGAGAGCTGTGTGGAAGAGGGAATCCAGCTGAGGAGCTGATTCTGATGGATTTCATCCTTCTCTGAAGGAAGGGGGGATTCGTTTTGTGTGGAGTCCAAGAGCTGTTTATATGTTAAGGAAGCAGCTCCATGTGCTGCTGGTGAGGAGCTGGAGGAGCAGCACGTTCGCTGGACCTGGGCGCAAGCTCGCCTTACACCCACACACCACAGGGAGAGAATTCTCAGAAGCCCTGCACTGCCCAGCAGTGCCCAGTGTTCCCCGCCTGCCCTCCACCTCAGCCCAGGGATGGATCTGCTGCCACCAGCACCTACAGACAGTGCCAGGAATGGTTAAATGTTATCCAAGGCACAGGGGCTGCCAGGGCTCCAAATCCCAAATAAATTCTGGTGACTTTGAGGACACAGAGCAGGGTCTCCAGGGTGTCCTGGAGCCACAGTTGTCCACAAACATGTTTGGGGCCAAACAGGAGCTCAAGGTATTTAATGCAAGGCAGCATGGTGACAAAACGGACTGAGACAGGAACCAAGCCTCCTGAAAGCACGGCCTGTGGGCAGCCTTGTCCCCAGGACCAGCAGCTCGGCCAACGTAGGAGCCCAGCTGCCTCTTGTCTGCAGGAGCCTCACGGGCAGCACAGCCTTAGCCGGGTGATTAATCTTCTGTCACGTAGGAATAGGAAGAACCAGCGGTTAATAACCCCCCTTCTTAGGCAGTAACATGGCTCTGCCATCCCCACCATAAACACGGCCCTTGTAGTGCCGGTGCCTCGGGATGTGCCGAGTGCCGGGCACGGGCGCAGCACAGATGTTATTGTAGGGGCTGCCCGCAGGGACCAGGGTCAGGGCTGTTTGACGAGGAGGAATCGCCATCAGGAGGATGTTTGTTTTTGTAGCAGCTGGATGTGTCTCGGGGAGGGATGGGAACGTCTTCTGTCACTCGTGGGCCGGGAGGAGGCTGGCAGGGCAGGGATAAAGCTCCTGACAAGTTTGGACTAGCAGGCGAGTTGATTAGCTGAGAGATGAAAATTCACAGCTCTGCTCTTGCAGGGGCTGTGAGCTGCTGGAGATGTGTTTACGTGAGGGGAAAGCACCCCCATGCACTCTGCCCGGCCCCGGCTGGTGCTGAGCCCCTGGTCCCAGTGAGCCCCAGCAGCGTGGGGCTGGACAAAGTGTCTTGGGTCAGTAACGGGTCCCCATTGAAAGGACAACCATTGCAGCTCTGCAGAGCCGTGTCCCTTTGCTATGACTGTGCAGAGACAAGGGGACCTGGGGCAGTGTTTGGGGGGTGTTGTTCCAACTTCTCCACAGTCCTGTGTGTGCTGTCGGAGCAGGTCATTGCTGGCTGCCTGAGCACCCTGGTCGTGCCCTGTGTCCCACTGTGGGTGTTGGGGTCTGGACAGCCGGCGCTGCCTTCAATGTTAATTTACAGCTGAGGGTGGAAAGAAACCACGGGTGATGAGGATGGGCCTGTGTCAGCTGAGAGCCCAGGCTGGGCTGCGTCTGATGGTACCGATTACCCGATGATAGACAGAGATAAATGCATACAGCTGGAGGCAGAATAAATCGATGCTATACGTTGTATAATTGTCTTCAAAATAAGGTAATGACTGCCTCTTGGAATGCTTTGATCTTATCAGAAAGACAAGGAATACACTAATGGCTTTAATTAGACTTCGAGGATGAAATGAATTTGGCCTCCTGGGTGAGCTGGTTTCTGGAATTGACCACTGGTGGGGATAGAAAGGCTTTAATCAGATTTAGCCACTTTAATACCCACAATAGCGTGTGTCTGCATGGGTGATACAGCCCTACTGTTAGGCCTGGTTTTGGGGGGGGAGTCTGGAGGCTGTGGGTGCTCAGGCTGCCGGTGTGTTTAGGAGCTTTTTCCTCAATGTACTTTTGCGTTCATGGTTGAGAGCTGCAGATTCTACTCTTTTTATTTACAGTCTTCCACAGGAAAGTTGAAAACAACTTGTCAAAAAGCACTGGAAAGCTGGTAGCTGTTCAATTTCCCAAGAGGAGGGCGAGGACTCTGCTCTGGCAGTGCACTGGCCACGCTCGAGCATCTACAGCAAGCAACTGCCAATTATCGCAGCTTAATTATTGCATCGAATGGTGACAGTCGAAGTGGCAGAAAAAGCTCCTTATCTCTCTAGGAACACATCTTGCTGTTGTCCCCCAGAACATGTAGAACAAGTGGTATGTAACGCTCGACGGGTGAGCAGGGTCTGACTCAGCGCCGTGACTCATCCGGTGAAGCTGTTGCTCACCGGCCGGTCCAGGCTCGGCGGCACTGGGTGGGGAGCGCAGGCGGCCGGAGCAGCCTCTGCCTCACACCCCCCCATCCAGGGATGAGCACCACTGGGGTGCCTGGGATGTGAACGGGGTGGGGATGCCATTGCTCTTGTGGGGGGGTTCTGCCTCTCCTCCCCCCCGTGCCCCTGTCCTGAGGTGTCCCTCAGAGTGGTCCCGCGCCAGCATCCCTGGGCGGCCAAGGGTTTGGCAGGGGCTGGCCATTTTCACAGGCTGCACCTGACCTTCCGCTCATCATGTGTGTGTGTCTGTGTCATTTCCTAGCAAAACTGGGCTGCTTTCTAAGCAGCAGCAGCCCAGATGCTGAAGCTAAACATGCAGCATACATCCTCCCTAGGCCGTGTTTATGTCTTCCCTGTTGTAACGACAGATTTGGATTATTTTGGTAGGTTGACATTAGCTGTCATGTTTCCCTTATGTTAATTTGTTGGGCTTAGATGAGCTCCCGAAAAGGATTTAATAACAAGAGCTGTTGCCAATGAAAGCACAACCTTGTTCAACAGTTACTGTACAGCCAAATATTTTTTAAGGCCAAGCCTCCAGGCGTGGTATAAGCTCCTTGTTAGTAGCTGAAGTTTTGTGTAAGAACAGGCGAGAGCTCAGTGAGGTCAGCACTTGCCCCAGAGGAGCAGGAGGTGGCTCCCAGCTCTACCGGGGCATGAGCCCGCCAGGAGCATCATGATGGCCATGAAGCTGCAGCAGCACAGCCTTGGTGGGACCACTGAATTTGGTGATTCTGGCTCAAATGGTGGGGCCATGGCAGTGACCCCCAAATCAGTGAATGAAGCTGATACTTCCCCCACCCACGGTGATGCCCACTCTGTATCCCCCATCCCAGGGGGATGTCCCCACACCACAGCGGTGGCGGGACCCCCAGGGCTGCAGGGCCAGACCCTCCCATTGGCATGGGGCCACCCTGGATGTCTTGCCACCTGCACTGCCCTATGGGGGAGAGGAGGATGCAGGTTGCAAAGGGAGGAAGGGCCATGAGCTGCCTGGGGACCTGTCTCCCCAGACTACTCCTCCAGCAGAGCCGCCCTACTTGCTGTGCTGCCTCAGGATGTGACAAATCGCCCGCGTGTGTGGGAAAGCTCCTCGCCGCAGCACAAACACTCACACGCTTAGTAACATAATCTCTTAAAAGCAAAATCCCAGAAATTCCTTTTTCTTCGTGGAAAATGTTGCCTGGGGGAGAAGCTCATAATGAAGGATGAAAGCTTAATCCTTGAAGTAGAGCAGGACTGGGGGGGGGAGAGTATAAACATGACAGTTGTTGCTCAGTGAGTCAGAAAAAAAAGGTGAAGGGATAAAAGTTGTGGTGGGGCAGGACAGCGGAGGCTGTGTGTCCGGCCGTGACGAGCCTGGGCAGCACTTCCCCCCCAGGCTACGTCACATTCATCATTTTGGTGACAAACACACGGGTTATCCTGGCAGGGCCAGACGCAGAAAATGCTGTTGTGCTCTGGTAGGTGAAGATGTGGGGAGAGTAAATGATGCTCCGTTCCTGTGCAGTTCACCAGCAGGGACAGCCCGTGGTTACTGGGTATTGGCACCAGCAGTGCTGGGAAGGGACTTTAATCAAGACCAGGCTTTGACCATTACAGAATAAAACACCAGTGTGTCTGCAGATGACTTTTTTCACATTTTCTGGGCTGTCAGTATGGATGCTGACAGGCAATGTGATAAGGTGCTGTGCGCAGGCTCCCTGGGGTGCACGGACATCCCTGAGAGCTGGAGGGTCCCGGGGGACATGGCAGCACAACCCACCCTGCCCACATGGCACAGGGATGGCACCCTAAGGGCGGGTGTGGAGCATCCCCACCACCCCTGCTGTGCTGGGCTGGGCAGTCACACGTTGTCCCCAGGCCTGTCTTCAAGCGTTTTGGTTTTTTTTTCCAGCACTGGGAGTTCACTTCTGATGAAAGAGAGAGTGACCCAGCGAGGCTGGGGAAGGTGAACAGTGAGAGATCAGAGGGGAAACCAGCTCAGAAGGAATGCACTGAGGGAAGTATCTTCTTGACACCTCCCTGCCATCCGCTGGTACCCGCCGCTCTAACCAGCCTTCTGCAATGCCAGAGACAACCCCCTGGCTGCAGCGCTGCTCTGGGTGAGCCAAACCTCCTGCCGTGGGCAGCAGAAAGGGCAGCGCGGTGCAAGTCCCGGGTATCAGCAGTGCCAGCAGCTCACAGCCAGGGCTGGGCCATGGGGGTCTTGCACTGATGGCCACGCTCAGGGTGGTTTGGGGCAGAAACAGGCATTGCTCATGGCTCTTCACTGGAGCCCCATGTCCCCCCAGTGCTGTGCAGCGAGCTGCTGGGGCTCAGCTGGTCGGCCACATGACATCACCGTGCACCAGGCTGATGTGGCCAGAGAGGCAGAAACTGGATTTGGCTGGGTGACCAGTAACCCAACCTGTTGCAGATGTCCTGCAGCTGCAAGAGGCCAGACCTTCAGTGCCACCAGCACATGACTGTGATCCCTGGGGCCTTCACAAGCTAAAAACTCCCCACGCAGTCTGTGAAAGGGCTTTTGCAGCCCAGCAGTTCCTCCCTCCCCAGCTTTTGGATCTGATGCTCTCGCTCCCCTCACAGCATCTCCAGGCCCTTAGCACCCAGTTGAGAGGGCCAAACAAACAGGCTCCACTTCTCTCATTTATTCCGTAGCTCGGAAGAGGCGCGGCGGAGGTGGGGTTACACTCTCCAGAGCACAACCTGCTCTGCCTTTGCTCACTGCGCAGCAACGCTGTTTACGGACTCGGATTCCAGCCCTCTCCTCTCCTGAGGCTGTGAAGATGTATTTCCTCTTGTGCTGTTTCTCCTTCTGGCAGGCAGGCTCCCAGGTGGGTCTGGAAAATGTCAAAGTGGGAAATAAAGTTGTTCGCTTAAAAAAAAAAAAAAAGGGGGGGGGAAAGAAAGAAAGAAAAAAGCCCCAGTGGGAAGTGCAAGGGCCTGCTGGGAGCTGGGCAGGAGTGGGGGGGATTAGGATGGGGAGCATCATGAGAGCTCCTGCTCCCCACTGTCGGTCCCACATGCCCAGCACTGGGCACAATGGCTCTGCCACTGACACCTGCCCTGCATTCCAGCTGGAGTCTTTGTGGCTTTTTGGTCCCTGGCGCAGGCTAAAAGCACAGTGCCAAAGTCACAGTAACACAGGGTGCGTGTGTCACCCCTTCAATCTCCTGCCCTGCATCCAGCCCCAGCTCCCATGGTTTTCCTGCCAGGAGCGCATGTGCTGCCCCTCGGGCTTGTGCTGCTGCGTGGGCTCATCTCAGAAGGCCACATGGTGCTGAAGCAGATGACTCTATTTAACTGCAGTGACTGATGGGTGAGCACATTCCTGGCACTGCCACCATCTGGTTCTCATAAGGTCAGCCGTGATCAGCACTAACAAACACACACCAGCGTTTTCGGGCAGCACTGGGAGGCAGCGAGGTGGGGTGGAGGTGGGATGGAGATGGAGATGGGGTACAGGTGGCATTTGTTCTCAGCCATGCCTATTTTTAAAACCTCTCTGTTTTGCATATCACCCACCGACGGGAACCACCACACTCCAGCAGCCGCAGCGTGGGGCTGGCAGAGCTGCTGCCGTGCTGGCACAGGTGGCACAGCCCCGTCCGGCACTGGGGCAGTGTGTGGAGAGGCAGGAGGAGCAGCAAAGCTGATGTGCTGTGGGAAATAGGTGCAGCCAGCACCAGGGGGACACAGAACTCCATCCCACCCCAGTGCCAGCGCATGGGTGCTTCTGCCTGTGCAGCCCAGGAGGGACTGGGAGCACTGGCCAGACCCACCTGCCCAGGAAACTAGTTTCCCAGCGAAAGTTAAATGTTGATGAAACAAGGGGTTTTTTTTCACCCAAACAAGTTTGCTCTTCATGGAAAATATTTGGACTCAATATTGAGCTCTTCACATAAACAGGTGGATGGAAATAGACAGCTCAGGAGCTGTCAGCATTGGTTGGAGGGACCCCATGGCATGTGGGCATCAAGTCCCTGGGTAGCCCATCCATCCTCCACACAGGACAGGATGGAAACCACCCTGTTTATCCAGTTTCCTGGTGAGTTTTCACCTGGCAAGTCAAGGCGGTGGGCAGTGGTGAAGCAGCTGTCGGGGTGTGAAGAGCTGCTGACCCCAGCACTGCGATGGGGCTCACCGCCTGCACCCCGGGTGTTGAGGGACCTGCACCCACCTGGACCTGCACCCACCAAGTCTAGTGCTTGATGCCACTAGCGCCCTTCCATGGGGCAGTGGACTCCATGGGAGCAGGAACCCAGCTCTAGTGCTTCTGCTGCTTCCACCACGCTCCCCGCTGCCTGCAGCCAGGAGTCACAGGGTTGCTGAGCTCCTCATGCTCTGTATCTAGTACTGCAAAGTGAAAAAAGGTGAACAACACAAACCTGAGCTCTCTGGCACAAATCTGATGGGTGGGTAAGGACAGCAGACTGTGGGCAGGTGCCTGGGTTGTGATGGGCAGCCCTGGTGCCGGGATGCCCTGCAACTGCTTTCAGCCTGCGTGACCATCCCCTCGCCTCCAGCCACCACCGCAAGCCCTCGCCCAGCAGTGGCACACGGTGGTGGGAACCACATGGCCAGGGGTGACGGGTGGCACCGGGGCAGCAGGAGTGTGGTCAGGTTGCTGGTGCCAGTGCCACCTTTGCCATCCAAGCTGCCCGGCAAGAGTGGCTCGAGCCGCACATGCCTGAGTGCGTGAGCTCCCGCAGAGGGTCAGGCCACGGGAGCCACGGGAGCCACAGGAGCGCTGGGGCTGGGCACAGATGCTGAAGATTAGAAAATTAAAAGCTGGGAGGTTTCTGTTGAAGACATTTTTCCGTTCGTGAGGCCATGGGGTGGAGCTGGTGGCGGGGGGGGGGGGCTGTTGGGGGGGCAGCTGCCCAGAGCAACAACAAAAGGCAGCAGAGGGAGAGGAGCGTGAGGGAGAGATTTTTGATTCATACTCAAAAATTACCCAAACTTTCTTGCCAAAATGTCTACATTTTTATGTGCTTAAGCACAGTGAGTTATGGAAATCTTAAAACAATGGAATGATCTCCTTCATTGCCCTCGATGTGCTCAAAGCCACCACCCCTGCGAACCAAGTGGAATCTCTTTTTTTCCGTTTTATTGACTTACAAAAATGTCTCTGCTCTCAACACCCTCTGTGTGCATCTCATAAATACCAGGGTGGGACACGGGGCTTTTGCTGGGTGTTTTTTTATAAACCCACCTCTGCCCCAACCCTTCTCAAGAAACGTTTTTATGGCGTTAGGTTGATTTGGCAAATTTTCTGTTAGAACCTGCCTGTACAAGAGGGGCTGCAAATTCCTTGACTCCAGTCCAAGCATAGAGCTCTCCGGTTCCCCCGCTCTCATCTTTGCTCTGTGGGAGTCCCTCATCCGTCAGTCACGTACTGATCTTATAAATCTTGCGCAGCGTGATGTGAGAGCATTGCAGGGTGTGTCTTACACGCTCCATCTGCCAGGTAAGGGACCGCAGGGGTGAAAGCAAGCGCCAGTGCTCCAGCTACAGCACGTGTTTTGCAGCCCTGGACATGCAGAATAAAGTAGATATTTTTATTTTTTTCTATGCTATGCAGCAGGCCAGGAGCAGACCCATTCCTCTCTGAGCACAACAGAAGAGAAGGACAGATGCCCTCGCAGGCAGCTCCGGCACATCCATCTTCAGGCGTAGGACACGAAGCTCTGAGCTGGCAGAGTCCGGAGCAGTGATGCAGGGAAAATCCCTTCGTGCCTGTGTCGGGAACTGTAACGGAGTGTGCAGCGAGCTGGGCCAACAGCAGCAACGTGCACTGGGGTGGTTTCTTTCTCTGCTGAGGTAATTTCCCCCCACCCCTCCAAAACACCGTCTTCCTCAGCTGATGAAGCCCATCCACAAAGGCCTGGGCTCTGATTTACAGCCTGACATCTGACAGAGATACAGGCAGAGGAAGTGCTGAGCTGGGAGAAAACAAGGACCAAGCCGGGGAGAGGTGGAGGGGTTTGCCAGGGAGGTTTCAGAGCTGTGTGGAGGGACCCTGGACCTGTCAAGGAGCCGTCCCACCCTGTCTGGGTGCACCGAGTGATGCCCGTGGCTGAGGAGGGGGAAGAGAGCAACTGCAAGAGGAGCCCTGGGGGGAATCGAGGCACCAATGAGAAGCCCTGAGGTCTGTACAGCCCCCACACACTTGATCCTGTATTTCCCAGGCTGTGGGGTGAAGGCTCAGCCCGGCCACCCGAGGAGAGGAGAGGAGAGGAAAGGAGGAGGAGCTGTGTGAGCCACAGGAAAAACGGCTGCAGCCCTATAAACTGACACCATTGTTTATAATATTCCTAAGTGCCATTGCGTGATGATAGCAATTCTCTGACAGGGAAAATTTACTTTTTGCCTTCTTTTTTTAAATAAAGTTAGAAAGCTGCAAGTCCACAAAAGATGTTTTGGCTATTATTCAGGGTTTGTTTGTTTTTCTGCTTCCTATAAGCAACACACTGAGGGCCATTTGCTGCTGATAATGTTACAGCTTTATGGCAGCACCGTGAGCACAGCACCGTGCTTGGGATGAACCAGGCTCACCAGCACCCTGCCAGCACCCACCACTGGCAGCTGAAACTCTGGGGCTGAGGGTCTCACTGCCCTCCCTCCGGCTGCCCCTCTGGTCACCCATTGGCCCATTCTCAAAGCCCTGAGTCAGGGCTGCCCCAGGGAGACCAGCAGCATGGGAAATAATGGCTGAGCAGGGACCGAGCAACACCAGCAGCGGGTGCAGCACCCAGGGGATGGCAATACCACTGTCTGCACCAATCCTGCAGCCAGCAGTGGAGCTGGGAGCGATGGAGCAGCAGGATGTGGGGCACAGAGCATGGGCATGGCATGGAGAATGGAGTATGGAGCATCCTCTTGCAGCTCCTTGGCCAAAGAGCCTCCAGACTCCTGAGCTGCCCACCGCTGAACTTCCTGGGAAAGTGACTTGGATGTGAATGGCTGAAAGTTAAAAGTTGTTGACCTTCTGGATAAAACTGATCTGTGCACATTTCACATCCCAGGGAATGAAAGTATTACTTTGTCATTACTTTTTGTGTGGAAAAACTCCTCCATACAAGTCAGTCGCTTTGCTGAGGATGCTGCAGTCTCCAGTTTGCTTATATTGTACTGAAAACAAACAAACAGACCCTGAAAGGCACTGGAGAGCTGCAGCAATCTGCTAAGCTAAAAAAGGAGTGAGGATTTATCAGGGCCTCAGCACAGCTTCTTTGAGGCTGCTGGGCTGACTGACTGGCACCCCTCCAGCGCGCCCGTCCCTTCAGGTGTCAGCAGGTGCAGCTGTTTCTTGTGGTCAGGGGTGGGGCTGATATCCCACTGACCTGTCCCTCCATCAGCTGAGGCACAGGGAGAACAGTGACAGTGCAGAGCAGAGATCGGGGGTCATGGAAGATGGACAGGTCCTCTTAAAATTCTCCTGGCAGTGCCTCTCGGCTGCAACGACGCTGATGCCTCCGCAGCTCACAGGACTTGGTTCATCTTGGTCTGTATCTTTGGAAGACAGGAATTTAGACTTAGAGGATCTTGTTGCCTTGTCATCCAAGGTCCCGCCATCCCTCGCTCCAAGCTCAGCAGAGCAGCCCAGGCTTTCCCGTGGCCACAGCCACGGCTGGTGCTGCCCCAGGTACTGCAGCCACGGCCCCGCGGCTGCAGTTCTGCGGGCGTTTACTGTGAGAGCCAGGAAACAAGAAATGGGAAGTTTATAAACATGCCGTGGATGGTTTATGGAAAGAGGTTATGAAATGCAATTAAATGTTTTATAAAGTGTCCTGATTGCACTCCTCGGTCACTGTATGATTTTGAACATAAATCAGCAAATGAGCTGGAGCTGGAGAACTGAAGGGAAGGAGAAGGCCAGGAGGGACACGGAGGAGGAACAGTCTGTCCTCACTCCCCAGACTGAGGAACGGGTGTAAGAGGGAGCTCTTCACAGTGACCCAGACATGACTGATACACAAACACCTCAAAACTCGGAAAAACTAATTAACAAACCCCTAAAACCCAAAGTGTGGTACAAGAATCATGTGTCTGACATTTGGCTTCTCATCCCTGAGCTGCTGGTCCAACAGCTCGCGAGCCAGAGGATAAGCTTCCCAGTTCCTCATTTTGATCTGCATCGTTCACATTTTTCCATGTTGTTGGACATTAAAAAAATAAAAATCCCTTTGAATTAGCAGGCAGGGCGAGACTCTAATTGCTTTCCCAGCTCCTCCCTGTGTCAAGACCTGATGGCTGCCCAGGCACCTGCACACACCCCTCAGCCCAGGAGTTCAGATGGTGAGACAAGACCAAATACTGCAGTCTGGGGTGGATAAAGGACCGTGAAATGCTTCTGAAAAGGCTCTGAGCACCATCCTGTGCCTGCTGCACTGGGCAGAGCTGGGGGGGGGATGCTCCCCGCCACACGTGGCTCCACGTGCATGGGCCGACTTGGCAGATGTTGTTCTATCCATTACCAGCCAATGCAATGGAACTGGCTGACAATGGGCCCAGCAGCTGCCAAAATCCAACATGCGGCTTGCAGATGTCCCTGGGACCAGCAACCCTGCGGGAAGATCCGTGCGGTACAAGGGCTTACCCTCAATTTGCTTCAGATGCTGCTTGCGCCGTTCGACAGCCATCCTTGGAGGAGGGGGCTCCTTTGCAGAGAAAAGAATAAATCCAGATTTACACCCAGACTGTTATTATTTCCTCTGGTTCAAATTAAGTGTCTGGGGTCATTTTTTATATGTTGCAATTTGTCTTTTACCTGAGGGCATTGAGGAAAGGAAAGGGGAAAGGGAAGGGAAGGGAAGGGAAGGGAAGGGAAGGGAAGGGAAGGGAAGGGAAGGGAAGGGAAGGGAAGGGAAGGAAAGGAAA
>JAAGNO010015702.1:13365-32427 GCA_033439905.1 Ceryle rudis
AAGGAAAGGAAAGGAAAGGAAAGGAAAGGAAAGGAAAGGAAAGGAAAGGAAAGGAAAGGAAAGGAAAGGAAAGGAGGTGAATCTAGCACGAAAGCAGGGAAGGAGCAGAGTCTTTAGTAGACAATCAGCTGAACTAACATCAGGTTCTCCCTAAAACATCAAAATGGAGATTAAATGTAGGCAGACGCAGCTAATTCCCTGCCAGTGGCTCTGGTGATAAACCAGTGTCTGTGGCTGCCTGGCAGAAGATGGCAGGGAGACGTGAACAGCTCTGATCCCCAGTGATGTTAGAGGACAGGAGAGGGATGGGAGAACCCCCGGCTCCCACCAGCACCATCAGCCTCACACCAGCACCTCCCAGTTTGCTTTCTAAGGCCAAGGAGCAAATGTGATGCAAACAGCCAGCACAGCAATGAGACAGGCAGAGGATGACACCAGTGCAGCTACCAAAAGCCACCAAATGCTTGTTGTTCCAGGCAGCCAAAGTGTGTGATTCAGGAAACAACGCCTCAGCAGAGCATCTGCTTTGGTTTGACTTTGCTCAACAATATTTAAAGAAATGGGGTATTTTATCAACTACTATATTAAAGATGAACGAACTGCTGGAAGCCTGAGGTTTGTGAACCATGGGGGGGACCTGGTGGGGCTGCCCACATGGGCAGGTCACTGCCTGTGACCTCGTCCTTTTCTGACCCTCACATCAGTTGGGTTCGAAGCTTTGCCTGGGGCTGTGTGCACCAAGAGCCACCCAGCACCCAACGCGGTGTTAGAGCCCACGGAGCCCCTCCAGCAATCTGTGCACCTCAGCCCTCCCCAGCACAGAGGGCACCCCTTTTCTGGAGCCCACACTAGACCTAGGAAACCTTCCCCCTGTTTCTCCCCAGTTTAAACAAAAAAAAAACCCAACCCTGCTTCTTACAGCCATGAGGAGCCAGCAAAGCCAGCGACCCGGCTGGGCGGAGGCGCACGAGGAGCGTGCTTGACTGGAAATGTTTACTGTGAAGATACACAGAGAGTGCACTGGTAGGGCAAGCCGGGGTGGATTTAGGTTCTGGCTTTGGAGGAGGGCATGTCCCTTATGGAGAAATGGCTTGGTGGAGGGGAAAAAAAAAAGTGTCCAGTGCTTGCAGCAACCTGATCTGCCTCAAAAACAGTGTTTGCCCTTCCTAAGAGTTTTATGAGCCTAATAAGCAAAATTGGATTAGTCCCAAGTTCCCCTCCAGAAGGCAGGGAGAGGCTGGGAAGCCCCTGTGTCTTGCCCACCCTTGTCTGCTCCAGGAAGGCAGCTCTGGCTGCATTTGGGATGGGGCTGCTCCCGCACAGCCCTCATGCTCCCCAGGGTCGCATCCTTCTGGCCGTGAGTGTCAGCTGGGACTGGGGGTGATTCCCGTGGTCTCAGTCTGCATTTGTCAGCACCTTTCTCCCAAAGCGAGCCCCAGCCCAGGATGCAGCAGAAGAGATTTATTTCTTCTGACAGGCTCCACACACGCCGCTATTTTTCTTCATTGCTCTTGACACATCTCCTGCCACACTGGGCAAACTTTGGGGTCAGCTGAGAGCCTGTGTCTGGGGGGGGGGGGGAAGATGTGAGCTGTTTTCAGATGATTTAGAAAATTAACATCCCCAAAGGATTCCACTGTTTGCAGAGGTGAAATCAGTGACTGCACTGTGTTCAGGATGATTTCATCACCAAGTGACTCCTTACATAGCTTTTCCTTGTGTTTTAAAGCAGGGAGCTTCCCACCCCCAGCCCAGCTGGCATCAGCTGCAGCCACCCAGCCCCTCACCAGCACTGCTGGGCAAGGAGGGGAAGCCTGGTTTCCAACAAGGGCTCTGAGGAGCCTACATCTGCAAAACCAGCCAAACTTCCCAGCTCACCTGCACTGACCTGCTGCAAGTGCCTCAGGGCAGCCGAGCTCCTGGTAGAGCTCCACAGTGCTGCAGCCTGGGGAGAAAAAGCAAAATCTTGCCCTGAATTTTCCATAGTAAAAAACCCCAACCAACTTCTTAAATTCAGACCTACAGCCTGTGAACTGTTGTATATTGATCAGAAGACAAGCAGCTCTGTCCCAAAGCAGTCTCTTTACAATATATTTAGTGATTTCATGAAAAATCTTTGTTGGAAGCAGATACATTTTGTGTTGCCACTGAATGAAAACTTAAGCTTTTAGAAAAAAAACACCTATTTGATGAAAACCTCTTAAACCCACCCCATTTGTAGCACCCATGGAGAGCTCTCTCTCAACACCCAGCATCAGACCTGGCTAACCACAAACCACACGCCTGCTTTGGGTCAGTCTCTTTTTCCAGCACTCTGATTATTTTTTCTCCTGAGGATGGGGCTGGGAAGGACTCAGCCTTCAGCACAATACAAATCCTGCCCTTTCGGTAAAGTCTAATAAACTTCTTCCCCTGACACATAGGAAAATGTTTTAAGGCAAGACTTTATAGAGAGCATCAATCACCTCGGAGGTGATGGAATTGCTGCAGAATTATAAGCAAGTCTGAAGTGTCTACAGAGGACTCTAAACACTGTCTTCTATTTATTCTCTGTGTCCTTTGTAAATGTAAACTTCAGTGGAGTCCGGAGGCCCTTCCGTCTCCACGGCTTGTCAATCCAGCACCTTTCACCACCGCTAAAATCACAATTAAAAAAAAAAGGGGGATTACAAAAACAAATACAGAGCTCGCGTTCGCGAGTGATGGCTGTGGACTGTTGTGCTCCCGCTGGCCTCCTTGCCCTAGGAGCAGCAGTGGGATCCCGTCCCATGCCTCCATCTGCCCACTGCCAGCATGCAAGCGCAGGACCCCCAGAGCCACCTCCTTCAGACCCTCCTCTGTGGCGACCATCTCCCACAGTGGGCAGGAGGTGAGGGAGGAGCAGGGATGAGGCTGGAGGAGGGTGCGTGTCCTGGTCACAGCACCAGGTCCTGGGCACCCACCTGTGAACCCATCCTGTCCTCCCAGGGGGCAGGAGTGGGGAGAGAATGACCCAAACTAAATCCTGGAGACAATGGGGACAGAGATGTGGCCAGATGCCTGTGCACCCACACGTGCCCTCACTGTGCATGGGCAGGTTTTTATCTCTTACAGACATTAGCCTACCAGTGAGGAACGGTTAACGGTGCACCGCTGAATAAACACAGATTATGGCTCTGAAAGGCTCCGAGAAGATCAAGCAGAGGACAGTGCGCTGACAGCGGGATGGGGTTGGGTGTGGGAGAGCCATCCCAGCTGGAACAATGCTTAGAGGACTGAGCACGAGAGTGGGAAGTGACTTTTGCTTCCACAAAAAGGGAAAAGCTCTTCAGTGTTTTGAAGGGGATCTATATTAAAGACCTCTCTTTGCCAAAAGAGCTGGAAAAAAATATTTTACACATTGAAATGTCTCACAGCTGCTCTAGGAAAAAAAAAAAAAATCCTGGTTTGAAAAATACCTTGCACAGAGACTTGATCCATCCCTGGAGCATCCTCATCCCAGACAGGGACCAAAGCCAGCACACTCACCACGGAGCCGGCAGTGGGGCAAGCTGCAGTATTTTGGTCCCTCCTTTTGAAGGGGTCAGGAGATGCATATGGCGATAAGAGAGCGGGACCCTTTGGGGTATTGGCAGCAGCAGGTATCGCAGTCGGTACAAGTAGCTCCTTCACGCACAGCTGTGCACATCTGTGGGCATCTCTAATGCTGGGCAGCTAGCACAGGTCAAACCATAATCCACCTTACCTGGGGTTGATGGATAGATAACCTGGGTGCCACTCATCCTGCCGCCTGGCTGGGAACTTGTTTTATCAGCCCCTATGTCATTGGCTCTTGCCAGCAGCTCCAGTCTTCTCAAAAGCCACTTGTCCCAAAAGACAATTATTCTGACAATAAAGCATCATTATGGGGACTCCCCCACCCACTCAGTATCCCTCACCAAATCATGCTAAGCCAGAGCTCAGAAAAATCGATTTGGTTTAGATATAAGGAAGAGATTCTTCACTGCGAGGGAGGTGAGGCACGGGAACAGATTGTGCAGAGAGATTGTGGATGCCCCATCCCTGGAAGTGTTCAGGACCAGTTTGGATGGGGCTCTGAGCAACCTGCTCCTAGTGGGAGGTGTCCCTGCCCATGGCAGGGGGTTTGGAACTCGATGATCTTTACGGTCCCTCCCAACACGAACCATTCTGTGTTTCTATGAAGACGACCTGGGGCACAAGTGCAGGGAGATGCCCCCGCACCTCCTGATGCTGGCTGTGACCCCGGAGCCCCCGCAGGGTGGTGCCCCCTCCCCAGCGCGGCGGCTCCGGCTGCGGGCCGGGACCAGCAGGTCGCGCTGCGGCTCCGTCCCGGACTCCGCCGCGTCCCCACCGGCCGCCAACGCTCCGGCTCCGCCACCCGGGGGGTTCGTTTCCATCCTCCCCGGGCATCCCCCTCGCAGGTGAAGGCAGCCCCAGCCTCGCCGCAGGGACCAACGCCACGAGCGACAATGAACTGCGGGGCTTTTCCAGCACAACCTTTTCTCAGCAGCTGCCAAACGGGGTCACAGAACCCCACAGAATCCCAGCATGGTGGGGTTTGGAAGGGACCTGTGGAGATCATCTCACCCAGGGTCACCCAGAGCAGGGGGCCCAGCAGCACGCTGTCCAGGCGCCTTTGGAATCTCTCCAGAGAAGGAGACTCCACAAAGTCTCTGGGCAGCCTGGGACAGGCTCTGACACCTTCACAGCAGAGAAGTTTCTCATCCTGGTCAGATGGAACCTCCTGGGTTCCAGTTTGTGCCCACTGGTCCTTGTCCTGTGGCTGGGCACCACTGACCAGAGTCTGGCCCCATCCTCTCGCCCCCCTAAAGGGCCCTTTAGCTCTTGCTCAGCATTGCTCAGCTCCCCTCTCAGGCTGCTCTTCTCCAGCTGAACAGCCCCAGGGTTCTCAGCCTTCCCTGGAGACAGAGATACTCCAGCCTCCTCATCATCTTCATAGCCTCTGCTGGACTTTCTCCAGTAGTTTATGGTCTCTCTTAAACTGGGGAGCTGAAAACTGGGCACTGGACTTTGGCTGCTGCCTGTGTTAAGTGCAGAACCGCAAGGAAAGGGTCAGTCCCTGTGAGCACTACCCTGCCTTTTCTCCACTGCGGGCCGTCCCGCTGCTATCACAGTAATTAATAACAGCGTTATCAGCGGCACAAGGCAAACCCTTCCTTTCTCACTGCTCGGTTCTTCCTGTCTGATAACAGGAACGATTCCAGGGATGCAGGAGACGGCTCCCTGCAAACTCCCTGCCGTGTGCCTGGACCCAAAGCACAGGGCAGGAGCAGAGCCTCTGACAAGAGCCCTCTCGGGTGCCAGGTGGGTTGTGAAAACAAAAGCTGCCTCTTACACATCTCCTTAGTGAGCTAAGAATAGCTCAGATGCAATCTTTCCTCAACTGCAGGATCAGATTCCTCCTTTTAATGAATGGACTTGATTTGTCAGGAGTTCCAAAGGAAAGGAGCAGGGGTGAGAGAAAACCAAGCTTCAGATCGGGACAGGCTACGCAGCTCACCCCTTACACAGGCTGACACCAAGCTGCAGACCAGCTTTGCCCCCTGCAACTGCATTAGAGACCCTGGTGCTGGGCAGCACCATCTTTTAAGCCTTAATTTTAAGGCTAAATTTTCCAATGCTGCCCTGGGAGAACAGGTATCGCTGAACTGGGAGTTTCAATCCCATTTGTGAGTGCAACATGGCCTGGGCTGTCCTATGGCCAGCAAGGCTGAGATCAGTCCAGTGACCTTCAGCCTTAGAAAGATGAGGCTAACATCCTTGTGCTAACAGAGTGTGCACAGCCTGCCCAGAGATGTTGTGGAGTCTCCTCTGGAGAGATTCCAAACCCACCTGGCCAATGCAATCGTGGGCCCTCTGCTCTGGGTGACCCTGCTGGATCAGCGGGGTTGAACAAGATGATCCCCGGAAGTCCCTGAACAAGATGATCCCCAGAAGTCCTTTCAAAACCCCACCATGCTGGGATTCTGGGATTAAATGCAGCTCCTTGCTGGTGAGCGTCTCCTAGACCAGCTGTTAATGGGAATGTGGTCATGACCCACAGGCAGTTTCAGACCTGTCAAGTCCTGACGGGACACATGGAAATCTCTGGCCATGGCCAGGAGCAGCAGGATGCAATTTGTGTCTGGGGCAGTGGGAGGGGCTGGCAGCACCCTGGCACAGCAGCAACATGCCCATGTACAAACTCACCCTCCCGATGAAGTTGTCTGCTCCAGCAGCTCCCGCTCCTGCAGCAGGCAGCAGCATGTCCCCTCCGCCAGCTCGTCCCTCCTGCCTGGGATGGTGTCATCAGTTCAAACCAGGAGTGCTGCTGGCAGGGGAATGTGTGTGGACAGAGAAGGGCAAGACAGTCACATTTGCAACGGGGCCTTTTCCTGGCACATTCCAGAAAAACCAAAACATCCCCATGGCCCTGACACTCGGCGCTGCCTCCTGGATGTGATGCCAACAGCCCATCCTGGTAGGATCGCACCCGCAGCCCTTCCCAGGGGCTTCTCTGAAGCACCCCAGCCTCCTCCCCAGCTCACTGCATGGCCGCCCTAACTTTCTGCAGGCAGTTTGTTTTCACTGAAGAGTTGCTGTAGCAAAAGTGCAATACCAGCAAAAGCTGGCAGGGAATCCAGGGGCCAAGTCTGGAGTAAAATTCTGATAATGCTGTGTTTATAGCAGGAATTTCTTTGACACATTAATTGAGTGAAGTAACAGATGGGAATGAGCTTGAGACACTATAATGGGAATTTCATTTCAGGCCAGATTGGCAGCTCATCCCCTGGGAAATGCCACCACCAGGGACACCTCTGCCCAGAAGCAGCAAGGAGATTGAACAGGGACTGGTGCTGCAGCTCTGAACTGGAGCAAAGCAGCACCCAGGGGTGAACTCTCCTCCAAGAGCCAGGAAAGAGAAGCCGGGACAGCAGCTCATGTCCAACTGCTGGCCCAATGCTTCCAGCCCTGTGGCATTCAAGAAATGACAGGTATCGAGGGCACTGCTGAAGGAAGGGTCTTGTTCTCCTGCAGCCAGCCTCAGCAGAGGCAGGGCACATGTGGCAGTGGGTGCCAAGTGCCCTCACCTTCACCACCCACTTGTTTTGCCAGCTCTGGACTCAGGTTGCACTTGGAACTTAAAACCACAAGGTCAAAATTCCACAGGGAGCAGAAGTCTGGCCCAGGCATGGCCGCGAGGCTCTGGCACGTCAATCAGTGGGGACCAGATGCCAGCCACGAGCACGGTTGCCTTTTATTTCCCAGTGGTTGGGATGTCAATCTTCTCCCAGACTGGGGAATTATTCCCAGAATCAGCTGGTCGGGAACATACCACATGCTTGTTTAAGGAGCATCAGCCTGCAGCCTTGCCTGTGTGTCTGGTGTCCCCAGGTGCTGCTCAAAGGAGCCACTGGCTGCCAAGTCTGGCAAAGGGCAGGGAGGGAGCAGAGGTGAGACCACAGAGAAGAGTGTAAGAAACACTTCACTGACCACAGACAGCTCTTTGCAGGAGGCAATGGCCTTCTCATGACTTCCTTCTTCATTTGGAGGGGAACAAGATGGGTTCTGATCTTTGTCTGAATAACTGCAACAAGCCAAAACGCACCCTTAGCAGCAACGAGCAGATGGGAAGTCGGCTGCAGCCAGTGCTGTGCAAACAAAAACAACGTGACAAAAAGCCTGCCCCTGGTGCATCCCTGGCATAGGACCGGTAGCAGTAAACTCAGGCTGTAGGAAATGGCTCCAGAATGATGTCATGATGTTGTAGGTCCTGTTTGAGCTCTGTGATGGCCTCCCAGTGCCCCTGCTCCTCTGGAGAACTGCTGCGCTGCTCCAGGCAGCAGGAGCTGGGCACATGGACTGGCAGCATCCCCAGGCAAACATGGGAACGTGCAGCCAGGAGCCTGGGTGCCCAGAGAGGACGTGGTCTACACGTGCTTGACTCAGCTTTTAACTGCTCCCTGGCTTCTCATAATATCTCTTGCAATAAAACTGCACACGTTTTTCCTAAGCATGATTTGTGGGAGCTGATGGGTTGTTTTAATGACACAGCAGCTTGCTGAGGAAACACCACTTCCCCTCCCGCTTAGTCCTCCCAACAGGCTACAAGAGAGAGCTGCAAGCCAGGGGTAGCAATCTGATCACAATGGTCTCTTGCAGAGCCAGAGATCCAGGTTAGCCAGGGTAGATTGGAGACTCTGATCTCTTCATAAAACTATCAAATCTGGCTCAGTTCTGCCCGCAAAGCTTACCAGTGGCACCAGCCCCAGAGATGCAAGCTCCTGATACCTGCCGAGGGCTGGATCGCCCCGTTTGCAGCATGGCTCTGGTTGCTGAGCAGGGAGGACACATGCCCCGGCGTGAGCCCTGAGTCAGCTGTGGACCAGGAGCCCCTTCACCATCCCTGTCCTGGCAGGGGCCAAGTCAGGCATTGGCACAGCCCTGGGCTCTGCAGCCAGCTCCTTGGAGCCAGGTCCCGGAGCCAGCGAGGCTCCCTGCCCTGGGGCCCGGCACCGCACCGAACCAGCCGCTCTCTGCTCGGGCTGCAGCAGTGGAACATATGGGACCCGTTAGCTGGAAGCATATAAAATTCAAAGCTGTATTAGTCATCGGCTCCGTCATGTTCATTCCACTGCTGGTAGACACCACTCTTGCAGAAGCGACCGACAACTGCTTGTGTTTCTACTGTCAGCTCCAATAAACAACTGTGTTTAAAGCTGCGGGAGGGGGGAGAGGGGGCTCTGAAACTTGATCCAAAAATAACAAGTTTTAAGCACGATATCCTCGCCAGCTAAACGGCTCGGTCTCTCCCCCAGTTTGCCGTCCTGCGCTAGAGGGAAGCAGGGTCTGAAAGCCGAGGTGACCCACTATTAGTAAATGACTGACCCCCCCCAGCAACCCTCCAGTATGAGCCCACTGGCCGGCCGCGCACCCCTCAGCATGCAGGACCCTGCGAATCACGCGCCATTAACATTCTCAGAGTGACATCTCCCAAATACTTTGGGGATAAATTGGTTGCTGGCTGATTTGCAAAGCATTTAGGCAAAATTAGTAGGAGGTGCGTTGGTGGGGAGCCAAGGGCTGGATCCTGACAGGGGCCATGCTCTTGTGGGTCACTTGGGTGGCCCACACTCACCCCATGGCCCTGGGGAGTTCATCCTGGGCACCCAGCCAGGTGCCACCCCCACAGACAGCGTCACGCGCCAGCCAGCGAACATGGCACAGCTCTTGCCTCGATAAGGGGCTTAAGTGCCCTGGCGCTGCTGGATAAACAGGACTGTGCCAAACCCATGCAATGACTTGGCAGAGGCTCTTTAGGCATCACAGCATCGTCACAAGCCCTCCTGTTCTCTGCAAGTGACTCGCTGTCAGAGAGGACCCAGAGCCCAGTGCCCACCATCACCTGCCCAGTGGAACTGTTGGTGTACTTTCTGAACCAGCAATGGGCCTTAGCCCATATAGAGCATATAAAGCTTTTCCTATTGTGGGTTGCCCCCCAAAACTGGGAAGGGCTTTGAAAGGGTGTCTCAGAACACCCTATTCCCACCAGCATCTCCCCAAGGATGTCAGCTCAAGGTGGGCAGCGGGATTAGGATCACTACACATACGCTTGCTTGATCACCTTCTCTCATATGTTGCTCTCTCATTTTTCATTGACTCTCCCAGTTCAAGCTACAGCCCAGCTGTACGCAGACCAGGGGTGCCCTCATGTCTTGTATTTGAGCAAAAGAAAAAAAAAAAAAAAGAATTATCAAAGAGACCACAACTACTCACTCGCAGTTCCCTCGCACTGCAGCTGGGGAAGCCAGCAGAGCCGAGACGGAGCCATTCCCACCATTCCCACCTCTCCATATGGAAACTCAACCCTCCTGGCCGAGGAGCTGCGACTGGGGCACGGGGATGTGGGTTGTGAGGTTCTCTCAGAGCCAAACTGGAAGAGACAAGAAGAAATAAACACAGGGTGGTGAGCGGGGGTCCTGGGGCACACACCCAGCCCGCGGCGGAGGGGCAGATCCGGGCGATAACGGGAGCTCCCAGGGGGGAACCCGCAGAGCTCAGCGCATCTGTCCCTCATCAACGGCACTGCCAGACCCCGCAGGAGACCCCAGGTGAAAAAAGAGCTGAGGTTACTCACGCTCAGTTAGTTCAAGAAAAAAAATGTTTCGCAAGAGTCTCTCTCCATTACATTTTGGAGGTGATAGGGAGTTCTGAGCTGTTAGAGGGCTGGGCAGCTGCTGCTGGAAAACCTGAGTTAGGGAGAGAAATGTCACCCCAAATTTATTGTATTTACTTTCTCCAGTGTTTTCAGAATTTTTTACTCTTCTATAGTTTATATTATACACATTTATCAGCTTTCCTTCAGGCTTTTAACCCCAGATTCACTGTCTCAGGTTATAGCAGAGAGTGATGAACTGGGTATTCCTGGGGCCCAATGCTGGCATCTGCTCAGGGGACAGGTTGTGGCTAAAATTTAAATAACCAAATGGCCAAAATGAATCCAAACCAAGGGCTGCTGTGCACTGAAATCTTCCGTGCCTTGGTGCCACAGGCTTCCCACAGATCTCCTCACCTCCTCTCAGATGTGGAACTTCAGAGCCGCTTGAAGCACCCGCGCATTTTATGACTGGCTCTATCAACATGGTCCTTATTCATCAGCACTGGATTTTTAATTTTTCCAGGGCAGAGATGGGCAAAATCACATTTTACCCAAAGAGGTTTGCAACTAAAATGGCCTGTTTTGTAGAACTCTTATTTTTAAAGAGCAATCCTCCAAGAAACCAAGGTGGCCACCAGTGAAACAGCCCCCCCAGCCCACACCCTGCCTGTGAGAAGCCAGCAATGGCAGAAGGGTGAAGCTCCCTGAGACAAGGGGAGGTGAGGGGGGTTGTGAGCAAAACCAGCACTGAAAGCCTGGCAAATGTATAGGTAATGAGTAAAATTAACTCCCTGTCTGGGAAACTATTGAACGCTGCAGCCTCCACAGCGGACAATGGGATCAAAGCCGGGATTTCCCCCTGCTCCCACCAGCCTCAATGGAGCACCCGCTGGGTGCTGGGCTGGTGCCCCCGTAGTGCCCGGGGCCATAAGCTGCTCAGAAAGGTTCAAAGGAGCCCACACAGCCTTGCACAGCTCCTGGGGCCGTACACAATTCCCAGGATTTCTGTGGCCTCGCTTCCCAAAGGCAGGGGAGCAGAGATGGTGATGGGGGTTCCTGGGCTACCCACAGGGAGGGTGAAGGGGCCAGAGACCCCCCCAGTGACCCTAGTGCCTGGAGGGGCCACAGATCCTCCCCCAGCAATGGGATAATGCTCGCTCCTGCTGGCAGGATTAGCCATATAGCAGGACAGCTGAATCAGACACTCAGCCCTTAACAGGATTACGCTCCCGGGAACGCCAATGAAAATACAGACACCCTGCCTGCGGTGTGGCCGCCTCCGCTCCCCTGCAGCCCCCCCCCACCCCCCCCGGCTCACTGAACATCCCCATGGGTCCCCACAGTGTGAGATATGCTCCTGGTTTGTTTGAAATATCACAATAAAAGGTTGGGATGAACTCCTCACGCATGCATGGGGAATGGGCTCAGCTTTCCACCAGCCACAGGGCATTTGGGCTCCTCTGGGGTCCAGGCTGACCCCAGCTTTCCAGCTGCCCACAGAGCCTCTCACCGGGCAGGACCAGGAGGCTGCTGTGCTCTGGCTGATGGCATGTCTGGAGCTGATCCTCGACCCCGTGCCACCCCAGTAGCACCCGCTGCCAACAGCTTAGCCACAGCACTGAGACTCTTGCTGAAACCTTGGTGAGCCATGGCCCACAGGTTACAGAAGGGACAGCAGTGCCCTTGGAGCTGGAATCCTCTCCCAGTGTTGCCAGAAGCTGGTTGGAGCCCACCAGGAGCAGAGGGGCTGCTCCTCAGGGCACACACACTGGGCAGGGAAGGGGAAAGGGGTGTCCTGTCAGCCAAATACCACAACCGGACAGCAGCCATGCAGGAGAGGTGCTGGTGAGTCTTCCCCACTTCCAGGTTTGATTTGATACCCCTGCTATCAAAGGGAATCTTTCAATATTCTCTAGTAACTCTGGATCAAACCCTCAACTTCCATGGAAACACAAACCTTCAGGTCTCCAACGTAAGGGTCTTCTCCACATTCCTCCAGAGAGCCTGGATGCTTCCCAAGCCACACTCCTCACCCACCAGGCTTAACCAAACTATCAGGTCAAAAGCAAATCACGAATTCAGCTCAGTGAGATGTGCTCTGGTTACATTTCTGTTTCCTTCAACAGCGGATTTGCACCAGACCAGACCTTTTTAAAGCACAGGGAAGCACCAAGCAAAAGAGAGCTGTACAGTTTCCAGGTTAACAAGGATTTTCATCTTCTCCAGCCTGCCATCTCCACAATAGCCCTCGCTGCCTAATTCCCAGCACGTCAGCACACAAGTTGTCAGAGCAAACGCTCTGCTCTTGGCACACCGGGGCTGAAAGCACAGCTTGCTGCCCTGACTCCTTGTTGGATCTCGGGGAGGCTGGCAACTGAAAAGCTGATCCAATTTAGCCACAGTTCATTATCTGACATAGCATGACACTGGGACACTTGCAGACATAATCCAGCTTCCTCCTGCCTCACAAGATGTATTGACCAAAGGCAAGAAAACAGAGCATTAATAGCTCTCTGCTGCGCAGATGAATCCAGGCAGCAGCAATGAGATTCTTTGGGCTATTTCTATCCAATCTCACACAAGAAGCTTCTACAGATTTCCATTAAATTTCTCTCCATTACCAGCACTGTAACAGAGAGGAGAATTTGTCCTCTTTTTTATATACTTTTCTGATTTTTTTTTTTTTAATGCTAAAACTCTTCAGCTTCTAGCTGAGCTTAAGATAAAAGTTAACCTCTGAACCATACCAGCATCTTTCATGTAAGGCACAATACAGAGAAGGCTTTTTACAGAGAGTTTAGATCAGTAACGTGTATTTCAGCCTGTCTCTCTTTGCCTCCATCCTCACCTGATGACAGGAACCAGGGTACAAAGGAACCAACAAGCTTCACACCTCGCTTCAGATGGTGGTGAGAACCACGGGTGCCTGTGTCCTGCTGAGCCCCCTGGGGCTCGGGCACAGAAAGCCTGGACCTGCCACAGGCACAGGCACACACACAGCAGCTCTGCTCCATCCCATCCCTCACCCAGGTACAGCTCCCAGGAGGGCCTGGCACCTCCCAGGACACGCTGCCAGGAGAAGGCAGGGATGCTGCCTGTCCTCCTCCAGCTGAGCCCCCAGCCAACCCCTGCCCATCTGGAACCACACCGGAGAAAACAGATTTCATCCCTCACATCCCCGCAGGGCCGAGCAGTCCTGGCTGCTGTCCTGGCAGATGCCTCGCTCGGGCTTTGTAATAACCTGTTATCTGACCTGGAGGTCTCTGGCCTTCCCTCTCAGGCGGACAGTCCTTCAAGCCCATTCAGGGACTATGAGTCACAGAAGAAGCACTTAAAATCCATCCTCGATGATAAGGTTGGAGCTGTGTGTGGTGCATTTCCTGCCCTAGTTTGGAGCTATGCTCAGGCTCTCTGCAATTCCACCTTTGCTTTTTCCACCTTCATTTTCTGCTTCCAAATTCCCCACCGTACCAAGCTGCAAAACTGTGAGCAGATTCATCCGGACCCAGCAACTACACCAGGGAGCATGCAGCGGGGAAAACTCAGCTCTGTGCTGTTCACCGCAGGCCCAGCGTTACCTGCGTCAAAAGGCAGAACAAAAAATGTGGGAACTTTTTTCACGAAAGAGGCTGTGATGCCGCTGCCAGCCTGTGAGCAGTTCCTCTGCTCACCCCAGGACCTGGCAGAAGGCTCTGGGGCAGCTGAACCCCGCAGGGCTGCAGAAAAGGAACAGAAAAGGCAACTCACAGCTGCCAAGCAGGCACGGGCTGCACTGAGGGAACCGGCCACGGTGCAACCAGGGATCTGGTCCAGCACGGTGAAGCAGGCTCACAGCTCTGGGCCAGTCACCTCTGCCCGGGTGAACGTGAACTGCAGGTCTGAGAACCCTGGGAGCGGGCGAGCTCCGGGCACAGGTCCATCCACAGCAGTAAATCACCATCACCGCCAGCGCTCCGCCGAACGGCATCTGCGACTCGGCAGCGTCCCCCCCGCTATCAGCTGCGAAGAATAAGAAATTTGCCTGACATTAGTGAAATGATTATTCTTAATACTCAGACAGTGTTCTGTCATATTCCTGAGGAAAAGGAAACATAAATCCTTCCTCACACTGACAGTGACAACCCACATCCCCAGATATGAGGGAACTAATTAAACCTGGTCATTCCAGCCAAAGCTAAACTGGCATGTTTGTATAAGCTTTGCGGTCAAAGTATGCACAGGATTTGGCCCCATTTCCTCACTTTTATTAATCACAGGAAAAATTCTCCATTTAGAAACAATGCTGGAGATATACCTGATAGGTGGTTGGTTTTTTTCCCTTGGCCACTTACCACTTGGCAACAGAGATGAAGTTCTGCCTTTGCAAAACATTTTGAAACCAGTTTCTGTTCCAATTCAGAATCACCTACCCCAAAGCTTTCCAGGTTATCTGTACAAGAAAACCCAGAGAAATGGATGGCTTTAAATGCTTCAGCTGATAAACTCTGAATATGTTATTTTAACTGTAAATTTGTTTTGCATTGTAAAGCAGAATGAAAATGTTAACAGCCACAGAACAAAAAGTCATTGGAAATGGAAAAGGTTGTTTCAAAAATGAAGGAACAGAACATTTTTTGTGCCCTGGAGACCATCTTCTCTCTTCCCCAAAGCTTGACAGAGTTTTTTAGTTCGATGTGCTGTGTTCTGGGGGGAGCTGAACTGTCCCTGCTGGGGTGGGTGAGGAAAAACTCTAGGAGCAAAGAAAACAGCTGGAAACCAGGACATGGTGCATCAGTGCCCACAGCAGCACCAGTCCTTCCAGACAGGTTCCAGTGAAACACACTGGTTTAGGCTTGGCTTTGATGCTCTCAAGCTCCAGTCCTGTTTCAGCCACTGCAGCAGTGTCCAGAGGAGATGGGGTTGTCCCTGCAGGCGCGGGAAGGCGGCTTCTCCAGGGATGTGGGACAGGCACCCCAAACTGCTCTGGTCCCATTAAAACCCACCTCAAACCCCTGCCTAGATATAAATAAAGCAGCCTCTGACTTAGGAGATTAATCAGTGGGCTGGTGTCTCTGCGTGATGTCACCCCGTGTTTTTCCACAGGCCTGTCAAATTTCAGCCCCGTCTGATCTGCCGATGACAGCCGGGGCTTGTGCCTGCCAGACAGCACCGGATGGCCACGGTTGGTGGGAGGGAGAAGCCGAGAGTGGAGGCCGGCAGGATTTATGGCCAGTTTCTCCCTGGCATGTTCTCCCCACTCCCCGCCGCACACACAATACACAGATGCCTCGGAGGATGACAGAAACCGGGGCTGCTCGGCACGGAGCGGGTATTTTTAGGTGTTACTGCGCTGTTTCTGGCCTTCGGTGACTTTTCTGACTAACACAGCTGGATTTGTGGAAATCAGTCTGAACCTGGCCATTCGTGCACATCAAGCCGAGAGGAGCCTGGCGGGCAGGCAGGGAAGGGAGGGATGGATCTGCACCCGGGCCATGCTGCAGTACGGGATGGGTCCTGCGATGGAAACCAGCTCTTCTCAGGGTACCACATGCAGCAAAGGTCTCCAAGAAGGCACAAAACCTGCTGGGTGGACACCTGGGTCTGACATCAGTCAGGGTTTTAATTTCACTATTCAACCTTTGCCCCTGTTCACAATTGGACTCACTGCCCAAACAACTTCCCACCTTTACCAAGCAGGAGCTGCCCACCTCCAGCTGGGCACTGGCGGGCATGCATGGGAGGGGACTCTCCCCACATTGTGTGTGCCCAGATACCAATGGAGGCCAAAGAGTTACCAACACCATGTGCCTGCAAGGCCGTGCCCTGCATGTCCACACAGCAATTCATCAATTAATCTGAGAAGGAACAAGGCAATTAACAGGGGAAGCAGGGGATAGACCAACAAAGCCTGTGCCGCACTCTCTGAAAGGGTTGGCTCGTGCCTGTTTGTTTGGCTCCTGTTTCTATGGTGGTGGAGGCTGCGATGAAGGGTCAATTCATCGTTCTGGTTATTTGTAGCTATCCAACATGTATTCTTAGCATCTCTGACCTCGGAGAGATAGCCAGGGGCTAAGCGGGGACTGCTCAGCCATTAGGAGCTGGGGGATAAAAGACCTTCCTTTCATAAGCAAGCACTGAAGATGTCAGGACTCAGCACACCTGAGGCTGCAGCTCAGCACTAACCAAACGGTCTCCTGTACCAAAGCAGACGGACTTGTATCTTGTGTCCCAGTGCTGCCCCCCAGCAAGGGACCCCTTACATGCTTCCAGCCAGCCTGGGGCTGCTTCTCCCTGAGCATCCTCCTTGGCACAAGCTGGGGGATGCGAGGCCTGGGCATCGGAGCCCCCAGCATGGAGCAGGACACCCTGCCAGGTGTACAGCTCCTGTCTGAAGCTCTGCTGGTGCAGCAGTGCTGGGCAGTGACGATGTCCAGCACCTCGTCCCCGTTGCACTCAGACCCTGCTGTGCTGTGGCCAGAGAGGAGCCAAGCATGGAGACCATGCCCACTGTGTTGACCCTGCCAGCACATGGCCCTTCTGTGGGCCCTTTTGCAGAAATTCAGGAGTTTGGGTGGGACGCACTATCCATCCCAAAATAAAAGCCAATAAATCTGTTTATAATGGGGCTTTGTTGCCTCAGAAAATAGGTTTCCCATGAGGTCAGCAGGCCTGGCACTGAGGGTTATCCTGGGACAACAATTTTTCCCCTTGGGGTTTCAGGCGGCTGTGGTTATGCAGGGCTCCGAGTTATTCCTGGGGCTGCTGCATGAAAGGTTAGCTTCCTAGCTGTGCCCAGCACGGGCATTTTGGAGATGCAGAGAGCCCTTTGCAATCTGGGCCAGCTCTGCGTGCTCCTGGCGCAGCCCCAGCACCTGTGCCTGCACAATCAAAGCAGGAATCCAGTGCTGTGGTGGGGAGACAGATGGGGAGGGAGAGCGGCCTCCAGAGCCAGTCCTGCCCACAGAGCAGAGCACCCTCACCCACGAGAAGATGGCACAGGCAGGCAAGACCATGCCACCTTTGCCTCCGTGGAAGGATGGGGAGCCTTCTGCAGAGCAGACGTGGGGCTGGTATGCATCCCGGGCTTGCAAACCCTGCCTGATGGTGCCCGAGCACGCTGCAGGCTGGATGCCACCTACGGAGCAGCTCCTCGGGGCAGGGAATGCCACAAACCGTCCTCACCTGCGCATTTCCTCACCCTGTTATCCTCCTCAGGGGTAACACCAACCCTGGACTGTCCCTCTGCCCCTCGAGGCATGACAGGACCCTGCAGCAGCTGCCCTGGCTTCCCGGCGGGAGCAGCCACCACCTTCAGCACCCACCAGTCTCTGGAGAGCCCAACCTGCTAAGAAAATAGAGAGAGCGTTCCTTTGAAGTTAATGAATCGTGAAAGCCTTTGAAAGCAGAGCCTTGTTTATTTACCCACCGCAGCTCATGTGGACGGAGCACCCAGACACCCTGAGCGCATTGCTAATTTGAATGGAAGATCAAATGGAGCCTCTGCCCGGCTGAGCCGCAGTTGGAGGCGTGGGGGCTGCCCCGGCATCCCTCGCTCTGAATGTGAGATGAGGGAGAGTCTGACACAGACCCAGAGGAGTCCAAGGGACAGTGCATGGGGTGCCAGCGAGGTCTGGTGGAGGAGAGCACCACATTAAGCAACAAGGCTGACAGAGAAATTCAGTTCACAGGGAGCAAAGTGCTGTGAAACCCGGCCCAAGCATGCCACCTCAACACCTAAATTCAGCTGTGACACCCCCCCACACACAGGCACCTATCACCCTCCCAAGACCTGCACACCCAAATGAATGTGGCGCTTGTCACCTCCTCCCCTTCCTTTCCCATCAGAGCAGCACACAGAGAACTTGAGCTCCTCTCATTCAACAGAAACAATCCTGTAACAGAGAAAAGCCCATGGAATGGCAGCAGCAGAGCCCTCAGCACGCTCTCCACTATGATGGGTCTTCTAAATAAATGCCCAGCCTTCCACACAGGTCTATAAATACCATCCCTTTCAGTTCAATTGCTTTATGAACAAGCCGTAGTGCCATATTCCATTTGGGCTCTCAGACAAAAGGACAGCACCCCACCAGCACCAGCTCTCTGTCACTGCAGTTCTCCCAAGTATAATTGGATTATAACGAAGTGTGAGCTTCTCGTCCCTGCTCAGGGAAGCTGTGCTCTGATCTGCAGCAAGAGGAAAGGAAAGAGAATGAGCCGACCTGGGTGGAGGGGAGGGGGCAGCTGAGGGCTCCAGCAATGTGAAAAGGCCTCTGGTGGATAATGAGGTTTACAGTCCCAGTAAATAATTAGGGATATTGGGAAGTACCAGCCTAATGCCTGCTCACCTCCAGGGTGTAGCTGGACCAGCCATGCAGGGACCACACAGGGAAGAGGGAGCTCCCAAGTAAGGCTGGTCTATCAGCCAAGAGTTTTAGGGCAACGAAGAAAAATCTTAGCGCCAAGGGCAGCTCGTCCACCAGCTCTCCCTATTCTGCAGCCACAGATAGCACAGCAGAGGTGGGAGAGCTCTCCCCAAAGAGCCCTGAAATGCTGTGGCTGAGAAGGCGGTGGTCCCCACTGGGGTCATCACCTCCTCAAGGAGTACATGTCATAAGGCCAGCGGCTGTGTCTCCCGTCCCCTTGCCTGCAGGTTCCCGTGCAGCTGCTGGGGACATCACCACCCCCGACACCCGCCCTCAGACCCGCCCGGCCGCCCAGCACCGAAGGCACCGGCTGCCCGCGCTGCCTGCTCCTGTCGGGAATTATTACTGTTATTATTACTACTATTATTGTTGTAATATTTTTCCCGCGGAGGGGCGGTGCCGCCCCAGGGGCGCGGCCGGTCCCCAATTGCTGGGACCACATCCTCATTCCATCTCCCACAGCCCACGAGATGCAGATATAGTAACGTAAGAGCTGAGAAC
>JAAGNO010015705.1:0-32926 GCA_033439905.1 Ceryle rudis
AAAAAAATAAAGAAAGACAAAAAAAAAAAACAAAGAAAGCAACATACGTTGATTTAACTCTGTATTGCATGCCTCCCCCGCCCTCCCTCCCTCCCTCCCTCCCTCCCTCCCTCCCTCCCTCCCCATAAGTATCCATTTGGCTGTCAATGTGGAAAAATAACTGATGTCAGATGATACACTCTAGATATTATGCCAAGTTCCAGTGACAAATCACACAACTATTGAAATGGACGATTAGAGCGCGGGTAAGTGCTTGGATTGGGCTATATCTCTTCTCTTATAGGATGAGAAGTGCCAATTGTACTTGTGATTCACAGCGATGGTTTTGTGAAGCTGATGTAGGTGTGCCACTGGAATGCAATGAGGTGTGGGCAAGCCCTGCCTTTCAGCCACATCCAGAAGGGTAGGAGATAACCCACATTATCTTATTTGTTCATAGGGGAAATTGTGGTGTTTCGGAATTTACTCTGGATTCATTCCACAGAAGATAAACTTGCCAAAAAAGTCTCTAGACATCGTTGAGCTGGGCTATCAGGAGTTGTCATTGTTTAGCAGCTAACCGATGATTTATATATCATACTCAGTAAGAATAAAAATAATGTTTTGGACAGAGTTGCACATTTGAAGCCAAAAGTGCAAAGTGCAGAGGAAATCTTAAAGCCACTAATGAAAATTTAAAAAAAAAATACCCAGTTAGGTCAGTGTCAGAACCAATCATAGTGTCTAGTCTCTAATTTGAAAAATAATCAAAATTTTAACCAAAGACTTTTTGTGAGAACTTCTGTTATTTGCAGTGACTGCAATGTGAAGAAACACTCCTACAGTCTTGTCCTTGTAGAGCTGGCCAAAACCTGTTCTTCTTAGTTAAGTGCAGTGCTCAATTAGAAATGATATTAGGCATAATGTCTTGATGTTATGTTTAATGTCTTGAATAAACTAGAAATTAATGACTTAATCACTGCAGAACATCTCATACTGACTTGTGAGATATTTGGGGAACATCAATAAAATTAAAATTTAATTTGACAAATTGGAGAAATAGTCTGAAAGTAAGTAGGCAAAATTTCCTAGTGTCAATTGTAAAATTCTGCAGTTATGAAAAAGAGCTCAAATGAAAGTAAGAATAAGAAGAAGTCTTATTTCCTGCTGGTCTGTTTATATGACTTTTAACTTCTTGGCTGTGAGGAATCAAATTCCTAAGTATGAACTTTTGTTTTCTGCTATGGATTCTGGGAGTCTCTCTCAAGAGAAGTGGTCACACACAAGTGCCAACAATGTTTCTTCTTTGAGCATTTCTGTGGAATAACATGAAACAGGAGGAAATGAGCTACTGCTAAATGAGCTGGATTCTGCTATTTGCAAATGGCAAAAATCCTTTTCCAAAGAACGTGCTGTAGAGTGAATGAATAGATGAGTCTACATAACAAATTGATTCCAAAGACAATTAAAAACAGAGAGGTTGCATGAGTTGCTTATGTTTTATGTTGTAGAGGTCAGTGAATTAAGAATAATAAAACTACAGTTTTCAGGATTGTGTCTGATTGGAATCAAACACATAATAGCGAAAAATTTACATGTATGGCAGACTCTGAAGAGGAAGAGTAACTGTGAGGAACAAAGAAGAATCTTATCAGATTTTGCTTTCCAAATTTCTTTTGTATTTTTAGCCAACACATTTGAACTTTCTGGGTAGAGTGCAGTATTTCTCTTCAGGTGAGAAATGCATTTGATCACTGCTTCTCTCCATGTGAAATACAAGAAGTGAATCCTGGCCCAAACAATTCAGTAAAGACAGGATGTGCCCTGAAGAGGCTGAGTGACCTGATCATCATCGTGTTGGAGGTCTGTTAGAGAGCTGGAGTTAGAACCTATATTGTCTGTTTTCCAGTCCCATGTAAATAAATGTGAGGGACATTATAAATTTGGCCTGTCTATCATTGTTATCTTTGAAAGGATTTATTCCTTAAATTTCACAAACCTCATAAATCTTCCCAGCTATCACATACTGGTATTTTAATTTTGGACTCAGAGTCTAGACTAAGATCTTTGTACTTATAGATCTTTGACAAAATAGGGAGAGAGGAAAAATAACCAGGACAAACTTTCTGGCTTCCAGCACATTTACAGACTCTGTTCATTTCATGCCTTCTTCTGTCAGTTTCCTTGGCAAAGGGACTATCTCCCTCCTCCTTTCCCACATGGTTTCATGCCATAGCTAGTCAGAGTGAATAAAGCATAATGGAGAAGAGGAGAAATATATGAATACCTTTCTACTATGATATCACAAAGGAATATTTTTTCTTCTGCAATTTGCAAGACAAAGTTGTGAAACGGACAAAATTTTACTACTAGCAATTCTAAAAAGTCAGTCACAGTTATTGTTCTCACTATACATAACTGTCACAGGGTGTCTGAATTCTTTACAGTTATGAGGACATTCAATGATGATACATGGAAAAAATATGGACATATTTATTTTTTTGGAAGTAACTGACCAGAAAAGAATCTCTTATGAACAAACTCCAGCACTGTGCAACAGGGAGAAGAGAAGTCAGCCAGAACTGACGAACACGAGAAACAGAAATTCTCTGGAGTAGCATGTTGGCTTTTGCCAACATAATCAACTGCAAGTCCACAGTGAGACTCCTCACCCTCTGGGTTAGTGTAACTGCAGTGTAGGTTCCCAAAATTTGCTGCTGCATTTCCAAGAGAAGCAACTGTGGGTACCTAAACGGGGTTGGCCATACAAAAGTACTAGTCACATGTACTGTTCAACAGCAGGCCAAGTGCATATGTGTTCCATATTGGCATCAAGATTACATCACATTCATATTCTCCCATTTCACTTCCTTTATCAAATACTATCAATTAAGTGATCAGGTCTTTTGTATTGAACACATATTTGTATTGATAGGGTCAGTAAGCCCTTGGACAGAGGTATCTGAAATGTACAAGTCAGCTACTATTTGCAATAGGGACTGTATGGAAGCCAAACTAGAGCAGTCTGCTGGTGATACGCAACGTATACCCCACCAGCTGCCCTCATAGCACAGGAAGACAGCTAATTTCCATGTTAATGTGGCAGTGATAGGTACTAGGTATGCTGAATTTCTCTTTCTTCTGCAAGCCCCATTCTGTCAAACAACTAACTTGTTCTTTCCAAGAACTCCATGTTCTTGCAAAGTGGAAAGAAATAACTCAGAAGTCACATCATGATAGAAAAGTATTTGAAAACACAGTATTCAAAACGCTGTGCTACATAAAACAGATTTCTGCACAGTAACACCACACAATTTACCAAGTACTTCTTGTAATTGTAAGGAAGGAAAAAATGTATAATTAATGGAACAGCTCCACTTTGACAGTGGACACAAATTTATGTGTTAAACAATTCCCATAGTTTCAGATCCACTGTGTTTCTGGTTTCTTCTTGACCAGTGAAAGACAACTCAAGAGTATAGGTGCTGTGAACTTTTGTTCAGTGTTCATGGAAAACTGAATGCACCTGGGGCAGGGGGCTGGGTTCTCCTGTTTCTAAGAAATTCTGAGGCACTGAAACCTTACTCTAAAATATAAATGAGTTTCTCCTTGTTTTGTTTTAAATAAAGAGTTGCTTCCTTCTTCTTCCTTCCTCCTTCTCACAGTATTCTTCATATATTTGGAAGCAATTCAAAGACTTTTTTATAAAATACATAAGTATGTTCCCTTTCTAAGAGTAAACTTTTCAAATCTCAGCTGAAAAGTAGGAGACTTGAAGAAAATGCAAGCAACTGGAAACAGTCCCTTAAGATGGAAACAATCAAGCAATCCTAACTACACAGTGGCCACTACTACGTGTCGCTATTGCTTGGAGATGGTCCGAGTTACACAGGAAACCAACCTTTCAAAATACTACTTGTTGCAAAATAAGGAAAAATTTAGAGGGAATTACTGAAGGATTAATTACCTTAAAGCTACACTTTCGACTTCAAGGACTTGATCTAGAACTCACGAAAATCAATGATTACAATGATTACACAAATTTTTACGACCCCTAGAGAAATTTTTTAAAGAACTCCATTGATGTAAACATTTTACATAGTATCATCTCACTAACTCTTAATACTTGTTGCTTTGATCTACTTCACTGCTAAAATAAGAAAAGGGAAGGAAATTACTGTACTGATGCTCCACTTAAGGTAATAGGTAAAAAGACATCCATGTTAAATGTAATTAGTTAATACAAATTAAGATGATTACATGTTCTATTGTCAAGATCATTCAAAGAGTTATTTGCTTTTGTCATTGAATAGTGCTGCATTAGTTCTCATAATCTGGTTAGTGCATTAGCACTAAGTAAATCCTATTGATTCAGCAGATAAAATGGACCTAAGCAATCTTTGGATTTTGCTGATTTCCCTTATATTAATTTAACTCACTATACAGATTATCAAAGGACAGGTGTTGACTAATTACACTTTCTGAAGAAATAAAATAATGCATTGGAGATGTTGCGTTGATAAAAGCAGTTTTGCTGTACATTTGTAGTGTACATCAGGTGCATATTTCATAGAAGTCCTAATTTACATGGAAGCTGATGAAATAGAAAAGCTATGAATTCCAAGTAGACCAGTTATCCTAAGATAATGCTGAGTGTGGAGACTCTTATTCCAAGACAATGCTGCACAACAACTGCATGTCTAGCCAAAACAGTGGTGCAAAAGACATGTGGGATAGAATGGAGTCCAGGAATTAGGAGAAAACCATGTGATTTACCCTAATTTCCACAGGCTGTGTATAAAAGTAAGGTAATATCTGCCTTAAGAAAATGAAGCTCTCATTACCAGTTCCCCCAAGATCATTCCTCCTCTAACATTTAATTGTTTTCACCCACTCCATAGACTCCATTTATGTCATGGATCTTTCTTCCTTAGCAGGTTTGTTGTTTTGGTTTTTTTTGTTTTTTCATTTACTGTGGGATATGACTCTGGTTTTACCAGTATGTTTGGAAATGAGGAGTAATTCGACTCTGATGCAAAAGTTGTCTGAGATCAGAAACCCACGTGCCACCTAGAAAGTCCAAGTAACACCACACTCTCCTGGATAATAATTCCCTACTGTTGCTTTAGTGAGCAATAATGACGGCAATATGTGGTCCTGAGTCAGAACAGAGAAACTGCTGAGGCAAGGCTGGTGCTGAGTGAGCTGAAAGGCAGATGTCTGCTTTGTCAGGATTTATGTGTCTCTTCATTGTTTGGCAGCAGAACCTCAGGAAAATTCATTGCTTACTTAGATGTATCAACAACCTACCAAAGCCAGGTGGGATGAATCCAGGACTTAGATCTGCATGCAGTGCACTGCAGAATCAGCTTCTCTTTCTCTGGAACATGGAACTCCTTATAAAGAAATCCAAGCAGATCTTTCAGGAGAAGCTGACACAGTCCCATTACAGAACTAGACAGGAACATAATCTGGGGCAAAGTAGCCTTAGAATTTGGTCTGAACTCAGGAAACGAGGCTTAAATCTGAATATTACACATCTCCAATGAATGTCCTTTATGTTACATATCTGCTAGTCTACATTTTGGACATCTCTTCTTTGGGACTGCAAAGGTTTTCAAATTTGCAAGGTTACATAGGGTAAGAAAATTATTCTTTGCTCAATTCTAGTTTTCAGAGATATTTAAGGGCCTCACAAAACTCTGAGATATATAAACTACATGATCAGATATCCATTTTTTAAAAAATAAAAATTACTTTCTGCCTGAAATGATATCTGTGCAATCCCAGAGAAAAGCAGCAGAGTCACTCTTCCACACTAATAACCAATAGGGAACCCTGCTTTCAGTGGAAGAATTTGATTTAAAAGTCTGGAAATGGAACATTATTAGTAACTCTGGCTGATAAAGCAGTGCCCTTTGCAGGAAATGGTAGTTTAACGGATACCACTTTTTCACAGAGAAATCCAGCTTTCGTCAAGAAGATGATAAAATACCACAAAGCAGCCTGGGAAGACAGAGACAGGCCCCTAACAGGACATCAGGAGAAGGAAAACTGCAGGTTTTGTAGCACTTGGGGACTAACAGGTTGGTCCCCAAACTCCATAGCTCTTGGGGCTTGGAAGATTCTGCAGATATCTACCACTCAGGGTGGTGTGGTACTTTCCAAAGAAACTCCCTGACCTGCCTCTTTCCTTTGACTTGCCTTGTTCTAGGTAACTCCCTTGTGATGGTGCCCACGTGGATGGTCCCAGGTACAGAACAGCCTCTACCTCTATGGTTAGGTGTGTGCTGAATCTGGATCAGCCTGAGATAACCATGCCCATAGCTATGCTCATACCATACCACCTACACACTCATACCCATATCTTGACCTGTACCCATATCCATGCCTTCCTCATATGCAGCTTAACAGGAGTTCTGACTCTTTCTGCAATCCCTTACACTATTTGCCCCAGCCAAGTCTTGCATGGTCAGGTGGGTAGGTGGCCACATACCTAATGGTGGAGGGGAGCTGGGTGATGAGCACACCCTGCCTTGCACTCCACTCTACAGGGCACAAAGGGGACCCTCAGGGCACTGCCTGGGCCTTCAGCTGTCAGGCAGTGAGTGCAGATGGAGCCTGTCACCTTACTGCTGTGGTTTATGCCTGTTTTAAATGGTGTCAGTGCACGCTGCCCATCACCCAGCCCCTCTTCCTTTATTCTTCTGAGATGTCAGAACCCCCCAGAGAAGCTTGTACAAAATCTGTACGGATGGGAGAAGGCTTTGTGCCCAGGCAGAGAGCTGTATGCCATTTGATACAGCATTTCCAGAGGAATAAATGACTGAACCAATCCAATGGATTCTGGTGTCTGACTTTTAGGGAAAAAATTCAGGCACATTCCACTCACAATATAAAAAACATTTCCACCACACTGTGAGATTATCTAAATAAACCATATCAACCCTTTCTAATCCGAGAGATGTGGTGTTATTTTTAACCTTGCCAAAAAATTCTAAGCTAAATGGTGTGGGATGTTATGGTTACAGGGCCTCAAAAGAGTTATTTGTCTCTGTTTATTTTATTAAATATTCCTAGACATACCCTTAGGATGATAGATCAATAAGTGCCATTGCGGTTTCCTGACAGAAGGCAGCAATTATTTTCTTCCATTACAATATAAGCATAACCCAATTTTACTCATCTATCATGTGTGTAATGGTAATAAAGAAGCATCACCGTGTGTTTATTTTACTATCACTTTATCTTTTGTTTTGGTGATCTTCCGTTTTCATTTCACGTTCTTCTAACTGTGCTTTTCATTTTACAGGAGTTGTGACCAGTTTGTCATGTTTTAGGACACTTATTGGGAATATGGTGGCAAAAGCCTGTCTGTGGCTTTCTCTTTTCCCATAAGGTGAATGGAGTACTTTAGGCTTTCACCTGAACCTACCTATAGAAGAAACAAATCCACATAATCTTTACAGAGCTGAATTTGGATTTCATTTTTAGAGGTGCTTTTCCAGGGAAGTCAATAGTGATTGAAGATAGGTATCAGAGGACAACTGGGATCACAACTGTTTAGCACATAAGAGTTGCAGAAAGGCTAAACAAAACCCATAAGATCATGGTCTAACTAATGACAATTGACATTTACAGCTGAGATTGTCAAGGCTAAACTCAACCCATCTTCCTGACTCGGAGAGTTGTGTTTAATCTGTGATAGAGGTGCACGGTACTGGACTATGTCTGCAAATGCAAACACCATTTGTCTCATCATCTAAGTACTCCTCTGCTTTAAGGAGTACCCCACCAGGGCTAACAATGACTAACTTTGACCAAATAAACTCTCCTAAAAGCCTATATCCAGTTTACTCTTCATTGTGGATGAGGAGATTCCTGAACACTGATTCAAAACCCTCCACAGAAGCTACCTCCCACCTATCTTTGTCCTGACTCGGGCAATAAAACCCCTTTACTATAACTCCAAATTTTTCTTTTAATTCAAAGCCAGTTCCTCCTTGTTGTCACTGAAGTGAGAGCCAGCTCTCCACTGAGGGAAAATATTAGGAAGTGCTAACTGGTCACTGCTCTTCTGAGGTACTTCTAATATCAGTCAGATGTGCCATGGGATTCCCTTTTCCTAACCCTGACTTCAGTGAGCCCAGGCTTTTGCCTAGTAAGTATTTCACTTAAACACAACTGGAAATGTTTTATTTTGTTTTTATAAAGGTTTCCATGAGCACTGGAACAAGTGAAGCACAGTTGTGTCTGGGTTTATATCTTGTGGTTGGTTGACTTTGCTGTCCAGCTAGGCTGTGACAGAGACTTTTCCCATGGGTGAGCAATACCTGCTTTGGTCCCTTCTGATGTTTATAAAGGGACTTCTGAAACTTCATCAGTTTCCATAGCCTGAGTATATATTGGATTGTCTCTGGATTCACACCTTTAAGATTTCTTATTGTTGACATTGTCAGGACAACTAACAGAAAGCCAGGCATACAACAGCATGACCACATAAACTTCATTCCTTTAGGATGCTAGGCTAAAAACTAACAAATTTTGTCAACCATATCAAGATGAATTGAAGGAATATTTTTTTAATACTTAAAATCTGAGAAGAATGAGTTGAGGAAGTGCTTTGGACATTTTATTGTAGTTTATTTTGGTCTAATTCTACCTTTAGCAGCCTCAGACTAAACAGTCCTGAGGGACAGGCACTTAAAAAGATCGACTACCTGAAGTCCAACAAAATTATGTACAATTGTCTGGTGGGACTTTTTTGGATAACATGAAATGGCCTTCATCAATCAGAGTCTAACTGTAAATTATCAGATAGCACTCCCTTGCAAACATTGCTAAAGGCTCATTTTTCTTTTTAATGCTGAAGTTAGTGGTATACCATATTCACTGCTGCACTGTTTTCACTGTCCTATGACTTAATCTCACAGTGGTCAGTGCCTTTCACTTGCATCAGTGGTCTGTGGTTTCATTCTCTCAACATCAAAAAGAAAGATCATCTTGGCTACATTACAAAAAGCAAGGTTTGAATTTTGCCAAAATAAACTGTGACAAACACTCACAGTTTATAAAAGCTTTCTTTTAAGTTGAAGGTGACTTACAAAAAGGGAAAAATGGATTATGCCCTCATGTACGTTTTTATAATGTACAAAAAAGGGCTGAAGAAGTGTTGAAGGATTTGGGATTCTTTTTTGTTATTATTATTTTATCTGCAGCAAAATCAAGGAAGACCAGATTTGACATTCCTGATGTGAGCATGAGAAATAATGTGGTTTCCTTCTTCAGATCTATTTTATGCACCTGAAAAAAACAGGTGTATAATGGATGCTTGGCACATTCTTGCCAGTGTTTTTGGCCAGTTGAAACCTGAAAAAACTCACAGGACACTTTTTATTGGAGCTTTAATGAGTCCTCTGGAATAAAGTAAAGAAAATGGAATGGCAAAGCTTGACAATCTTGATATTTCAGCATTAAGCAAACAATCAGGATAAAAACTTCTGACTGCCTTTGTGCCATTTAAAGGAACCACGAGAAATCACAGAAACATTTTTCCCTTTATCAATTTAATGTAGCAGAAATCAGAGTTCTGATGACATTTCTCAAAAACGGGCAACTATAATAAACCGTCTGCAGAATAAGACATTCAGTTCTGATATGCAAAGCAGCAGCAGACCCTGGAAAAGCTTTTGAAACAGGAAAGTACCTCCCAGCATGTGAAAAGTGACAAATTATTCTGTCAATATTTTAACGGCATACTTTGCTATGAAAAGATCACCTTATGAAACGGGTGTATAGGCAAGTACAGAATGAGATAAGTTAAAGGCCACGAGCTTTAAAGACAGTCACTCACAAATAAAATACCCCAGGACTAATGAAAAAAAGGACTTTCACAGAAGAACAATGTTCATCGTTAAAAACGAACTGAAAAATGAGAAAAAAAAAAAAGGGATATAAAGACCTGAAATGAAAAATTAGGACACCAGTAACAGTGAAAGCAAGATAAGAAGTTACTGTGCTGAATGTTTGCTAACTTGTTTTTTGTTGCTAAAAATTGCTTTTCCCCCTAGAAAAAGGGAATCAAATACTACATCTGTTGTGGCTGCTGTATCAGTATTCGCTGGCAATGCCTACGTCTGTGTTCAGTACCTGGAGCCTGCAATAAGTTGTCATCCCCTGAATGCTGAGGCTGCTGTGAAGATGTTCAGAACAGGTCGGACCCCACCTCTGAGCACACTCCCACTACTGGGGGAAGCCACAACAGCTCTGTAAGGGATGCTTCTCCCCACACCACCCTCCGGCAGTGATGAGCAGCCCTTCTCTTTCATGCAAGAAGCTCCCACCTCCAACAGGGCATGTACCAGCACACTGTCCTGGTGCCCCTGTGCTGGGCAGCCATGCTGAGGAGGACTCTGGTGGTATTGAGATGATGAAGGCCTGCGGTTTCCAGCCTCACCCCAAAGCCATCCAAACAATGGGACATGATAGACCCCATCCATCTCCAAATGCAGGTTGAGCTGTTGCTCCTTTCTGATACAGGCCTCACCTTGGCTTGCGAAGCTGAGCAGAGCCCCATCATAACCTCTAGCCCTGCCCTCTACGAAAGGACAGCATGCCACCTCTGAGCTCAGGTTTTCTTGTATTTGAGAAAAGAAAGCTCCGCAGAGAGGACATTTAAGGCCCTGCTGCATAAGCAGGTACAATTAAAAGCTCTGATGTTTCATGTTTCAAAAGAAATGTTAAAAGTACCAGATTCCCATATTCTGTATTTCCTTTCCAGGAGCTGACACCGGCACACTAGCCAGAAGAGAAGAACTTTCGTGCTTCCTTCACTCACAGGATTTCAGATGGTTGGGGAGCAGCAACCACCTGAACACATGGCGTACAGAAAGGCAACCCTCCCGTCTGAGACTACCAGTATCCTCATTCAGATACACATTTTACAGGCAGTTCTTTCATTAAGAAAACTGATTCCAGTGGGACCGTTTATGTATCAAGCATGAGTAACTGTATTACAATCTGTCTCTTCATGGCATGTTCCAAACCAGCTCTTTCATTTTTTTCTAAGGAGGGCAGTGATTCAGCATTCACTTGGTTTAAAATATGAATGATATTTTCAGGGACTCCTCGGTACACATGCATATGAATGTTAATGAATACTCTTTTTTAAATATTAAAAGAAATAACTGCCTAAATGTTCCATTTATCTGCATCACAGTCTCTCAAGAAAAACAGTAACTAACAAATTAAAAACAAAATAAATACTTTCTTCCCCAGTTCCACTAATACATTTTTAGCACCATAAGGACCTCAGTGATTTTCATACTCAATTTACAAGAGCTAATCATTACAGAGATGAATCATCAGCAATGTTAAGTAATCCGAAATGACCAGGGACTTATGTTTTGTAACTGAAAGTGAAGGGATGGCTACCTCTTAAAGGAGTAGGCAAAGAGACAACGGGAGTCCCAAAATGTAACCAGTTAATAGTCACTTACCCTGTTCAAGCAGTATTTGCTCTCTTTCCCATAAAAGTGCTGGAGACATTTCATGTTCTGCTTGTCAACAATCTTGTTGAAGAACTCATTGATGGTTCGCACAGAGACGGCGCAGACGGCAGATCTCTTGGTTGGTTCGGAAGAGTCTGGTTTGCTTTGTGCAAAAACACCGTAGAGAATATCATCGTTCAACCCGAGGCCCATTTCATGGGCTAGAACTGCACCTGGCCTGCTTACGTAGGCAGCTTGCAGAATGTTGAATACTTCCTTTCGGATGGACCTCTTCCTCCGCTTTTCGGTAAAAATACACTCAAGAGGCATTTCCATGTAAGAACGCATCTCTGAGTCTAAAGTGCAGAAGCGAATAATTCTAGTGTGAAAAGCCTGTGAGTCAAGAGATTCTCTCTGGACAGTCAGAAAATAGACAAAGTGATCATTTTCAAAGGCATGGACATATCTAATGGGATACGAGTCGCGGAACTGAGGGAGTATATCTATGTAAGATTGATCTGTCAGAAATTCAAAACCATCCTGTGTTTCTTTTAACCTTCTAACCGATATTGAATGCAGCACATGGGGAGGTTGAAACGTAGATGTCACAGTATTTCCAACAAAAAAGTTGACAAACCTATCCTTTTCGGTCACCAAAACTTTGGTTCCTAAAGTGCTTACAACACAGTCAGGACAATTATCTGCTTCTCCGTCCGCCTGGGGTGAATACATGCAGTGCACCTCACTTTCAATGTCAGCAGGGTTGTTGGGGTGAATGATGTGACGGTGGCAGACGCCTCCAGACATACTACCACAGCTGATGAGCTGATCATCATAATAAGTTTCTAAGAGCAGTGCCATGTTGATGTTATCCTTCCATACGCTGTTAGATAAATTTGCTTTATCTTTGCAGTCTTCACATGGTGCACAGTCAGGGTTCTCCAAAATGGGCCCAGTTTTGTACACAGAAAGGTTCTGGAGAGTTTCGTTTAGTACATAAATCTTGTTGACTGCTCCAATATAAACGTGATGCTTGTATAAAACTACATTCTGAATAGGTGTTTCTGCAATGAAGTTAGCAAGATCATATTTTACACTCAAATTCATCTCTGATATTTTAGCTGCTTCTTTGCATTGTCCATGGCTCCTCTGCAGCAAGGCAAACAGGAATACGATAAACCCAGAAGGATATGCAGAAATAGGCTTCATTGTCAGAGATTTAACCTGTCAAAATATATTTAAAGGAAAGAGTGATTATATTTCATATACTAAACCATCAGTTTATCAGTCAACAGAAATTAATTTCTAGCCTGCATGTATTAGATGAGTTATTTCAGTTTAAGAAGTGTTGTGATTTTGCATAATGTCACTAATAGTCTTGTGTTAGAAACTGGTATGCTTACTCTTCTTTGTGGGTACCCATTTCACTGCTTTTAAAACAATTCACAGAAGGATTTTCTTCTGATGAATTTTGCAAGACCCCTCAGTGTGCTGTACAGCAGCAGAAGAAAGATGCCTACTTCCACACTGGCATGAAACCAGTCAATTGATATAGTTTAGAATGAGATGGTGCACAGGCAGCTGAAGGCAAATCTGCCCAGGACACTCAGGAACACGACTGCACACAAAGCAGCTGTAGCACTCCTGTCTGTCAATATATTTGGCAAGTTCCTCAAGGGGCTGAGCTGGTTCTTAGTGCAGATGCTCAAAAATAAGAAATAGAAAAGACATGAAATATTGTGAAGATTTGAGCTGGGTGTGGGCTTCTCTTTTATTCTGTTGACATTTTTGATGAACCAAGGAAGATACTTTTCTCCACCAGATGAAAGGAAGAAATCCCTCTCTCTGTCCCTCCAGTTCTCCACTCTTTCTAAGGGCCTGGTTTGAAAAAAAGAATGTTTTCTTTCAGCCAGCTCTGTTTCTTGGAATAGTCATTTTCCCTAGTGTTGACAAGGTTTTGTAATATATTGTTAGAACATTTTATGCATCACATGGTGCCCGACATGTGCAAGTTTTATTTGAGGCCTTGCACCGCAGCAGTAAGTCACTCTGGTGAACCTTTACAAGATACAGGCATAGCACTGTATTGTAAACAAAGGGGTATCGAGTGACCTACAGCCATTAACTGATGAAATCAAACAACCTAGCACTTTTTTTTTTTTTTTTTTTTTGACTTCTCCACACAATTGTTTGATGTGGCTTGAAAAACCAAAGGCAGATGACTAGTGTGATATTTCACCCCTTTGGAAGATCGAATAAATGGACTGTGGTTATGAGCGTTTCAGTGCAGTGTCCACACTATACTCGGTCACAACAGGCATTTTCTGTTAATGTCATGACACGGTCATTAAGCCAAATTTAGCCTCTTCACGGAGAAAACAATTAAGCATTCTAACAGCAATATGATCACATACTTTGGGAAAAAAATGTATAGTTTGGATAATAGTTAAGCAACTGTCACTAATCCCTGAAAGGTTTTAAAATAGAAAACCTTGAAAATTACAAACTAATCATATGAATCTGCACTGACTTTTTAATTCAATAGGACTTTAAGCAAAAAGGAAAGATGACTACCGAGCTCTTTTAGCTGTGTATAAATACACTGTTTTCCCTAGACTGGTTAAAACAATGCATCAATAAGTCGTCTGCATTCCTTGTGACATTTTATTTCAGCATCCACTGAGCTCTTTCTGTGGCTTACCTCATTAATTACACAAAATAATAGGGTTTGGAAACAAAGAATTGTTCTTCCTCCCTGTTATCCGATAAGAATCATGATCAAGAGCTGGGGATAAAAATCAGAAACACAGGCTATTTGCAAGTATTAGCAGCTAAGCACAAGTCACACTTCCGGTATTGAGAAATTAAGATCTTCCTTCAAATCAACAACATTTTCTGATATTAGTTAGTGATAACAGAATCCTGGAAACAAATCAAACATGGATTTAAGTTTAAAATAAAAAGAAGAGAAAACAGAGAAGGGATATTGCTATAATAAGAAAACAGTCCCAGTACACAGATCGCTGATTCGTATATTGTACAGTGCAGAAAACAGTTTTCTCGTCCTCTGAAATTTCTTGCTGTTACAGATTTTTTTCTGCTCTGTGCTGGGATAAAACCAAGAGCTTTCAAAGTTTCTGTGAAACACCCAGAAATCACACCAGATCCAAGAACAACCCTGTTCATGTCCCTGCCTCGCCGGCACCAAGCAAATGTCCCTGCAGTGGGAAGAGTAGGACCCTGATCTGCCTGCCTGGCTGCTTGCAGCCAGCACTTCCACCCAAGAAATGGCTAAAACTGATACATACATTCCTGCAGACTCACTTCTGATGAGTCAACATGTCCTGACAAATACTAGATTAAGCGGAAAATTCCAAAAATGCTCTATTCCTGACACAATGTAGACGCAGGTATATCATTTACTGCAACAAGTTTAAACCCACATCACAGAGGTGGCACTGCAGTAGAAAGGGAAAACAACAGGTGGGACAACTGTTAGATAGCCACCAACACAGGAAAAAGCATGCAAGGTTACTTGACAGGCACCTACTTTGTTGCTATGTTCTTATTATGTTCCTAAATCGATTTTCCACTCAATATGCCCCTCAGCTTACAATCCTTCCCGTTCTTCCAGTATCTGAAACAAAGGATCCCTAGATGTCCAACAGTAAATACCAGTGTGCACTGCAGAGGGATTTAGAGCCATAAATATTGTCTGACTTACTCCTTCCCTCAAACCACATCTTGGGGTGTGAGGCCAGTATGCTTGTATGGGCTGCTCTGCCTACACTCGGTGAAACAGCACTGGTTTGAATCCGTGCTCTGGAGAGTGAAAATTCCTCCTTAGACTCCTTTAGCAAGTGAGATCGGAAACAAAAAAGCTTAACAGCAAGAGCAAGGGCGGGATTCAGTGTAATGCAAAGCATGCCAGGAATAATAGGTACTGTATTTCACAACTACAGGAAGGAAAATATGAGCAATAAATGAATACAAAGTCATCTTTGCTTTCATATTTGAGCTCCACCATTGTGTCTTCCTTTTAATGCTTTTGAAGGTGTTTCAAGTGTTTCAAGAATCCTCCCAGACAGAAATCTGCTGATTCCCACCTATGGGAAGCTCAGGCTCAGATTTATGGGCAGCTCAAGGGAAGATGGTTCCCCACAATGCATATGTCCAGCACACTGTGAATCTTTCCTCAAGGTGCCTGAAATCAGAAGGCATGTGCTTTACTGGGGGATATTTACAGCTCAGGGAGGACACAGAGGTTCCGTGAAGAGTACAATGCACAACGTTTCTTAGGTACTTGTTTTTTCACAGTCCTCACATCATATAAACTCTGCTCTTCCTCAGTGAGACTCCTGTAACACTTGGGGCCTCTTTTTATCTGCATTTGACCCAGGGTCTTTCTCTAGTCTACTGTTGCAACCTCCAGACCAGAGCTGCTTTTTTGTAACCTCCAGACCAGGTCACTGCAAACACACTTCACTTGCATACATCCTGAAGAATCAGGGAAACTTTGGAGAATTAAAAATTCAGTCCCACCTCTCTTCAAAGGTCCAGTAGTCCGTGTTATCCTTAGCACATACTTAAATGTAATTTCAGTTGAACTTAAAATTTACAGAGTTCTGATGAATTAGAACCAAAATACTTTGGCTACAGATCCACTTTTTGAGTAGAGGTCAAAGAACTAGCTGCTGTCTATCACTTGTAGAAGGAAAACAAGTAATCCTTCTGTTTCTCTGCTTGGTTTGAATGATGGATGCTGTTCATTCTTTCGTGACCTTCCCGTGACTTCTGTGTCAGTGTGTCTTTCATGTGTCTACAGAAGACTTGTAAGCTTTGGCCTGTGATAACTATCAGCAAGGACTAGCTGTGGATGGATTATCCCTTTTGTAAGATATTTTCAAAGTCTGTGTCACGATGTGCTCATTTTTCCATCCCTCAGCAGACAGTAGCTTGTGTAACTGATGAGAAAGTGGATTTTGGTCAACTGTTGCAAGTGGCTAGTAATGATGTGTCATATTAGTGTGCTTGGCAACCTCAAGTACTATGGCTGACGCTTCTCACCAGGCTTGGTCTTGAGTGTTTGTGTACCACAAATGGCTTCTCAATGGCAATCTTTTTCCTATAAGTTACATTCTCCCTAATTATGGACTGGGTGATAATTTGTAAATACTGAACATCACGTCTCTCCTTCCCATTGTTTGCCACAGAACTGACAAGTCAGGCCTGGCCTTATTGTGGAATAATGTTCAAGCTGTTGTATGTAAGGAAGCCAGAAAACACACTCATGCTTGTTTTCCTAGCCTTCATTTCAACAACTCCCATTTACCGGGAACAGCTGAGGGAACTGGGGTTGTTTAGCCTGGGAAAAAGGAGGTTCAGGGGAGACTTACCGCTCTCTACAACTACCTGAAAGGAGGTTGTAGCAAGGTAGAGGTTAATCTGTTCTCTTGAGTAACAAGCAATAGGACAAGAGGAAATGACCTCATGTTCCACCAGGGGAGGTTTAGATTTGATATTAGGAAAAATTTCTTCACAGAAATGGTTGTAAAACACTGGAACAGGCTGTCGAAGGAAGTGATAGAGTCACCATCCCTGGAGGTATTTGAAAGACATGTAGATGTGGTGCTGAGGGATATAGTTTAGTGGTGACCTGGCAGCGCTGGGTTAATGGTTGGACTTGAGATCTCTTCCAAATAAAATGATTCTATGCTTCTATGATTTTAATTCTGATCACAAAGCACTCCATGGATCTGCACAAGCTAAGACATCACTCTGACATGACAGTGTTTTGTAGGTTGCTTGGTGCATCTCATTTTTCCTTGCTTTATTACAGAAAAGGAAATGACAGTGTCCTGCGTTTCCCATGTAGAGTGTGTTTGTACGTGAACACATTTAGTCCTCAGGTTATTTCAGGTTAGGTAAGAGCAGAGCCATGCTAATTCATATTTCAAAAACTCTATTGTCAGCAAATGGTAGCCTTTTCCCCTCCTTCAGGAAATATATACACCACAGTTCTACATGTTTTCCAGTGGGATAGTACATCTTGTTACTTTGGGCTCTGACAGTCTTGTGGTGACAAATAACCCTAGTGATTACTGCTCCTGAGAGTTCAGTTTGCTTTGCTATCCTGGAATGAAATCTGTGCCTGTTCAGGACCTGATTCCTTGTGGATCAGAGGCCTTGCCATGGAGACATCATTTAACAGGACGGGGCAAATGAGAGGGGCAGATGATAACAGCTCCATCCATCCAACTTTAATCTGTTCTTGCAAATCTGTCACAGCACTGGCATCAGCCTCAACAGACTAAGCCCACAGTGGATGTGTCTTAATCAGACTTTTCAATTAACCAGCTGCATCCATAGACAAGATTGGTTATACGTAAAACACGTATTGAGGTTAACCTATTTTCCTATATCCACAGATTAAAAATGTTCTTAAGTCAGAACTGCTAAACTGATTTAACTACCTTGAGTCAAAATAAGAGAACAAGCAAATTTGAGAGAGTAGTTCAGCAACATACATACAAATAATCCCTGAGTTGAAATCAAATGCTAATCTGAGTTAAAATCCATATTCCCTTGTCTTCATCACCATTTGAACTCTGGTTTAGGTTAATCATCCTGACTAGGATGGAAAGATAATTTTCCTGCAGCATGGTATGTACACTACTGTGATGCATTTTCCCAGTGGACGGAGTTCCAGGACTTTGCAGTGGTGATTTAGGTCATAAATTCATTTATAACGGAGATGGGAGGTTTCTATGGTATTCCAAGAGGTGTGTGTGCATGTAGATGGCTGATGGTGAAGAAATGGTGGGCATAGCCTAGGCAATTGCTGAAGGATCTGCCATTAAGTAAATCCTCTATATATCCAGTGCAGTCGTGTGTGTCAGAAGAAATTGCTTTCATTAACATGTTCAACTGATCTGTAAGCCTTTTCTTACAATATTCAAACATACACACAAAAAAAATCTAAACTCTCCCTGCATAAAATATCTCTTTAACATACATAGTCCATTACTAGGTCCAATATACCACTGTAATTCACAGGAGCTGTCAACACAAGCATTTTCATTGTCTGCCACATTTATCTTCAACGGGCATGAAAACAGAGGAACGCTAATCTGTTCTTTGCAGTGGAGAAAATGTTATTCTTATACTCACTTAGCATTGTTTTTTGTAGGTGTCCTGCAGTGCAATAAAGTGTAGTGTTTTCTTTGAACCCCCCCCCAGATCTTAACATCTTAAAGCCAGCTCATGTCTTGTTTCTGTAGCATAACTGAATTTATTTCAACTTTTTGTTGTTGTTGTTGTGATGGGCTATAATGGCACTACAGCTAATGAACCTCAGCAAACACTCACTGATATATTATGAATAAGTTGAGTAGATCAAGAGCTATACATTGCTCAAACGGAGTAATTTAAAAGGTTGTATATAGCATTTGTTGAGATTCAGGGATCATTTCTAATGTGAGGAAGTGGTACCCATTCTAAGGGCTGAGGAATCAATTTCACAAAGAACAGGAACTAGAAAAGAAGTTCAAATGTACAAAGAATAATTGAAAAACAGGGAGGAAATACCTACAATAAGGTAGATGCTTTGTTGTTTGTTCATGTTTATATTTCCAGATGGATTTGGATCTTTAAATACAGGAGGACAGCTTTCCACATCTGGATGCATAAGGATGGGAGTATTTTTTTTTTTATTACTATTTTATTTAGAGATAGCAGGAAAACAGAAAGTAAACTTTGAACAGCACTACACTATTGATCCACTCCATTCATCTGAAATGCAAGTCAGCAGTTGTGAAGCTTCAGTAAGAAAACACCTCTGATGATGTTGGGGCTCTTTACTATTACACTGGTAATAAAATAAATCCAATTCTAGTGCAGACTTAAGCTTGGTACCTGCAGCTAATAATTCAGCCTGATAACTGACAAGTGAACATCTTATTCAGTCCAAGTGTTCAAGTAGTAAAGAAGCTGTTTGTGGGGTAGAATAATATGCTATGCATGTTACTGTACATGTCATGAGCAATAACACAGGGTAACGTCAGTCTTCTGTTTCAGGTAAGTGAATATAGAGGTATTTGGGTTTCAATCCCAATTTTTCACGTGTTTGGACAGACTAATTAATCTCTTAATGTATTTTAACTGCATTGCAAAGCAAAGACCTTTATTGTCTCTAGCCAGTTGAGATAAATGCAGATGTGCCCTGGTTCACTGTGGAAGTCAACACAAGCTCAGATAAAGATGCAAGTCTTTTTTCGGTGTGATAAAAACACCCTACAGCAGGAGAAAGCAGTTTTCTTGTATTTCTGAGTTGATCCTGTTGATCAACTTCTTGCATGAGTCTGAGCACTTTGTGGTTGTCTGTACAGAGTGGGGACAGTGTAATTTCCTTGGAATGTAGTTTCTCCTTTTGTAAAGAGCCAAGATGGCAAACCTGGCTGCAAGTACAGTTTTAGCCCAATCCCCTTAACTACCCTCAGCACTTAACTTAGATTTTCTACTTTATGGTTATAACATCTATCTACCTGAATTCTTGTATTGAAATGCAGAGAAGATTTTGGAAGCCTTCCTGTCTTGTAAAGCTAACAGCCTTCCATACTGTGATAATTAAAGGAATGGCGTGGGTCATAAAATGAAAAAGATTAAAAGTCAGATAGCCATGAGTAACCAAGACAGCATACAGATTTGATCTAAATGTTCTAACAGCAATTATGAATGATCTTGATGCAGGGCATTTCCTGCGGTTTAATTGTCATTTGGTGCTAATGGTTCTTAGGACTCTCTGAGACAATAATTCTTCAAAGCCAAACATTAATCTCTTTCTTTAAAAAAAAAACCCAACCAAAACTAAAAACAAAACAAATAAAAAAAAGTTTTGTACATCAATAGATAGTGGTGATAAGGTACATTAAAAGAACTGTACCAAAGTATCTACCTGCACACTAAATTACCACGTTTCCTTTTGATGTCATAGTAAATATAATAAGTATAATAATAACAACAGCAACTAAAACCCAACAAGTCCCTGAATTCCTCCAAGGTACGGTACAAATACCTAGGATACCAAGCAAAAGAAATTGCACTGGCTCTGTTCTTTTCTCTGAAAGAGCTGTCAGGACAGTGTCAGGCAGCGGCTTTTCTGCTCCACGGGTGCACATAAAGCATGCCACTGGGTGCCATGACTTCACCCTTTTCAGTCAATGTGTCTCCAAGAGCCGTAAGGCAAATTAGTGACAAAACCTAGGGTCGAGGATTTTCAATAGGTTGCTGACGCCTTGCTTGATACATAGCTGGTCAAGCCGAGATGTCATGGTCAAATTTTGTGCAGGGTCCCAGGGAGATCAGCATATCTGTAAGAGTAAGCTGGGCCCCCAGTTTCAGAGAGCTCACCCGAGGGCTAGAGCAAGACAGTCAGCTCTCCTTTACTGAACCTGCTGGGGGTGGCTTATCCAGGTAAAGGAGAAACTGGGAAAAAGCTCTGCTTGTGGATCTGTGCCAGCACTGCACAGCGGCCTTTAGGTTGCCTGCAAGCCCCCTCCTTGCATCTAGGAACTTCTGTGAGACTCCCAAACCAGTTTGGCCTGGCACATCCATCACAGATACTGTGATTTTTTGACATTTATTATATTTAGTGCTAGAAAGGGGGCTGCACTCCTTCCATGCCCAAGGTGGCTCTATGCAAACCTAACATGGTGGTCTTTGCCCCAAATGAAAAACACAGTGCAAACCCTGAGAACAGCTAGAAATAAAAACGAATTGGCTGTGTTTGTAAACAGGCTAGGGAAAGTAATGAAGTCTATATTTATGCCTTAGCTTAGCAGAACACATCCTTTATCTGATAGCGAAGTTAATAACCTGATGGTCTATTTAGCTTCATAGCAGCTTTTTGATAATCAAACAGCAGCAATGTCAAGGATAGTGTTCATTTGCCATCTGTGTTTGGTTAAAGAGGTTATGACCTTTTCTTTTTAATGCTGACCTCGCTTTTGTCACTGCAAGTTTATGTTATTGCAATGCACTTTAACTGATGCCCTACTTTCACTCAGTTTAGAAACTGAGTTAATGATGGCTCATTGGCATGACTGCTGCCTTGCTGAGAACCTGTGATTCATGATCTGCTTCCAAGGACTTTATGATATTGGTGTTCATAAATCCCGAAATGGCCTGGGACCAGCCTATCTGACATCCTGGCTCTCACCAGAGGCAACAGTGTCACAGCTGCAATCAGTAGAGTGGCTGATCTGGAGCAGCCTCAGCTCCTGTTTTTTGGCAGCTGTCCCTCTGTGAGAGTCCATCAGCCACAGCTTTTATTCTGAAATATTGTGCTGACCTTCAGAAGATGCTGAAAAGCTCAATAGTTTGAAGAAGGTGTTCAGGGATGGCTGAGCTGTCTGAGTTCTTTCATGTTAATGGGGTGTGTTTTTTTCCTGAATGGATTTTTCATCTGCTTCATTTACTTTCTTTTAGCCAGAGCCCTCCCCTCATTCTGGGGAGATGTGGGGACCTTAAACATGCAACTGCTGCTCTCACAGGTTCTCATTTATACAGGGCCCAGTACCAGGTTTTGGACTTGTTCAGACCCTGGAGTGTCTCCTTTTGGAAACCTGGAGCCAGATTCAAGGAGTTTGTGAGATAAGCAAAGAGGCTGTTCCCAAACTTCAGAGAGTATTTACCTTTCTCATAGGGGTGACATGAGGATAAATTAGATCATTCTTACACACCACCTCCAAAATGTGAAGGGCTTAGTGCTAGTGTTTACAACAGGCACAGCAAGGCTTAGCTGTAGGATGGTGCTTGCCATAAAGGAGCTGATTAAAACCGTGGTCTTCATCCCCAAAAGAACAGGTTGGCCAAAGGTGTAAATGTGGGACTAGGGCTTGGCTCTGCCCCTCTGTCCCACCTGCCCTTCCTGGGTTCAGGCAGCCCCTTCCTGTGCTCTCCTCCACTTCTGCCCTGAGAGATCCAGGATCCAACCAGAACACCCATTCCTTGCTCTCCTCTTCCTGTCCTCTGGGAAGATATAGACAGTGGAAGACATTGATGTGAATCCTCCTAGGAAAAGTTGTCCTCATGCTTCAGAGCTGAGCAGGCCAGGAGGAAGAGAGGGGATTGAGCATTGGACTGGAGGCTGCCTGTCAGCAGCAGGACGTATGTGTGGTGCCCGGCTCCATCCTGTCTGGGGACTGCAAATGAGCTTTGCTGGGAGCTGTAACACAGCCAGAACCAAAGGCCCCTTACTGCTCCACGTGATTTCTTCTGCAGAGCAGAAACTCAGGTGAGATCCAGGGAATATTCAGCACAAAGTGCAGAAACTAGCTAATCTAAGCACCTGAGAGCTTTGTGGCCAGTGAGTGTTAGCTTTCTGAATCCCTTTCTTGGAGTTATGCCCTGAACTCACTCTAAACCCCACTTTAGATGCCAAAGAAGCCTCTCTGGATCTCACCCATAATTTTAAGCTTGGTCTGCTTATCCTAAAGGAAAATAAAATGGCAGTGGTAAAATTGAAAATGTCAGTTACTGTATGTTTTTAATTTAGGCCTTTATATTACAACAATTGCTCCTGAGCATGAGTTTTGTTAAGTAGTTGATACCACTGAATTCAATAGTTTGGGCACTGAACAAAGGTCACTGTCATTTAACAAGAACATTTTCTTTGATATGTCTGCTCCTACTTAAAATATTCAAATTATATTGTATTGTTTATTAATACCAAGGACTGGACTATTCATGTGACTAATAACTATTCACTTTAACAATTTAAGTTTGAAGATGATACAGCTCTTGGGGGGTGATGATGGGACAGATCTAAATTCTTATGCACCTGGACCTTCATGTGTAAGCCTGGTTTGGGTTTGTCGGGATGAGTTACATTCCTTTACTGTGAGGCTGCCACCTTTTCCAAGACTCAACTCCAGGGTCTTTATACAAACAATATTCGCATTGATTCCTGTGAGAGTTGAGCTGACTAAGGAGTAGAAAACAGGGTGCTTGAAACAGCCTGAAAGGCAGAAGATCTGTTGACCTGACAGAATCTCAATATCATGCCATTTAAAATGAGCAATAGATGACATAGGGTAAATACTGAGATGTAGAAGGCATAACTTAACAGAGATGACAGGTGCAGAAGAGTCAAACTTTAAAAATCTTATATATTGTTAATGAAGATAATCATTACTCTTTAAAGAAAGACTGAACTAACCTACACTGCATTTCCAAGTAACTAGCTAATGGACATGGGCATTATCTTTTCATAAGTCTTTGAAATCCCTATAAACCATGCCTAGTCAACTATTTACTGATGGGCTTTTACCCCTATTAATAACATGTGGTGGATGTCTTGGTAAATAACCTACCTTCAGATTTGCCTTTTACAGAAGGGAAAGGGGTCATTTCTTATGCTTTAGACACCTCCTATTGCTCCTTGCTGCTTCCTGAAAGGTTTTTTGTACTGTGGAAACAATTCATTGGTTGTTACCTTGTTTTTGTGCCCTGCAGGGATTTCGGGTGTGTACTCTCCTCAGATAAGCAGGAAGCCCTCCTGCTTCAGTCAGGGGAGCTTTGGAAGCCATTCGTGCTTATCTTCAGGCAGAGGTTGGCCCAGCTTGTGTTTAGTTTACGAGAGAAGTGTGGTATTATTTGCATAAAAGGAGTTCTTTCAAAGCATGTTATATGAAAACCTAACAGTTTGAAAACAAACAAACAAAAAAAAATCAACCCATGCAGCGATTTTCAGGAAGCAGCAAAGATGTCTCTGAGCTCCCCCCTAGCTGATTTTATCATGGCAGCTTACATCTGAAGAAGAACAAACACATTTTTGTAAATGTGTTTCAGAGGGAAAGAAAACTCCAGAGAACTGGCAAACAGTCCCTCTGACTGATAATGACCATGCACGGTGTTTTCCCTTTTTAGCCCTGCAGGAAAAGCATGGGATTCAGTTCTGCAATTAGAAGGTCATTAATGATTTTTTGTGATTTCATGCACATGTGCTGACTTTACCTATCTCCTGTCTGGCTCTCATGTCTCCCAACGTCTGTTAGCATGCTCTGCATTCAGAGCTCTTCCTCTCGTGTAACCTGGCAGAGTTATCCAAGGGGGTGTGGGGGGGTGGAGATAACTTGTTGGTCAGGTCTTTCTGAATATAACCAGGAGAGGGAGGGAAACATCCCTTTCTCACAAATGGACATGCCTTGCAATCCACCTCTTTTGTATACATAAAGTCTGGATAACAAGGACAGAAATCCCATGGAATTTGATAGAAAGAACAGACACTGAATTCTGTGGGATTTAATGGAAGATAAAATGTAATGGGATTTTAACATATTGCAGTTCTGAAGCACAAACAGAAATGATATTAAATTTCATAGGACAGTTCAAAAACTTATAGCAAGGTTCTCATGCTGGGAAGATTCAATAGGACTTTCCCATTGTGGAAATCTGACTGCCAAGCCAAGCTGGTGACCTAGTAAGACATGGAGAACGTCACAGGAGATGACATCCCCAGACAAGGAGCTATTTAATCCTCTGAGAAGGCGAAAGTACACAGTGAAATGTTGCCACTGACATGTTCTCTGGTGATCTGTATGTAATGTCAGTGTTTGCAGTATCAGGTAGAAAAGACATTTGGGAAGTTCAGATTCTGACTACAATATACTTCATTTCCTAGTATTTAATGTTTATGAAGAAAACAAAAGAAAGCATAGGGAAAAAAAAAAAAAAGGCGCCATAGAGTAAGTGTGGGTCCTCTGCCTGTTCTCAGCACTTGCATAGTTTCCACTGAAGGTGATGGAACTTATTTGTATCCAGGCACGCTGAGTTTAACTAAAGGTGTTACCCCTAATAAGAGTTCTTTGCCCAGTGTGCAAAAGCCAATCCAGACACTGAGTCTTTATTTCTACTCTGCAGCATAGGGTGCCAGGCATCTAACAACAGCCAGGACACCCAACATTGCAAAGCACACAATAGTTCCATTGGCACAAGATGCCCGAGTGGTTAATTACAATTCCCTATCCATCCTATTCATACATATGTATGCTAATTACTGTTTAAAACATTTTAGGGAGGTTTGGGGAAGTTGCCTAACTAGAATGATCATTTTTATCTTATGGGTGTGTATTTTAGCGTTATAATTACCCAAGGTTACTTTAGGATACACTCTTGGCTCATCTTGGGTCCAGAAGTTATATATTTTGTTATCTTATGTCTATAGTCAGCAGCAGCAAAAGAACGTGTAAGACATATTGCTTTGTTTCACATCCTATTCAAAGTTAGGTACTCTCTGTGATGGTTTTACCATGTTTCAACCAAAACCTCTTGATAAATTTTTAGCCTTGTTCTTTTGACATCAAAGGCACCTACATCCTGGCTGGCGAAACAGCCCCATCTACTATTTGGAAGTGCTGCAAATGTAAACAAGGATAAAACTCATTATCATGCAGCACTCCATCCTTGAACATGTACGGGAAGGCAACAGCAAAGTGGATGCCAAACTTTTCCTTCATCAGAAGGGTTAAAGAACAGTTAAAAGTTTTCAATCATCTACTGTGGGCTAAATTGCATCTTCAAACATACACAAGATTTTCCACTGATTTGAATGGATGGTAAACATATTTTTCAGAGTGAAATTTGGATTATGCTCTCTGATGGAAAAGTGCTTAATCATATAGGGAGCTCCACATTGGTTCACTGCTTCACAGGAGTCCAATACTGTCTGTATTCCACCTACTCTTTAAAGCATTATTAATATTGCGATTGTATTTTTCTTTTTAAATTTTACTGTAGCTTTGGGCATTTGTAAGAATGATATCAAACAGCAAGTATTAACAAGAAACATTTTTCTGCAGGAAAAATATTGTCCTCTAATCCAAAGAGCAAAAGCAATAAACCTAAAGAGTTTAAGCAAAGGTTTTGCAGGACTGTAATATGTAACATTTAAAATTAGTACCCACTTTCTAGAAGTAGGCAGGAAAACTGAATATAACTCCAGTAATTCATTTAACATTTTCAATGACATTAGGAAAGAGAAATTAATCAACCTGTGATGTGAATTCAACTACCAACACCTTCCATTGTCTTCAGCAAAACTGCCTCTCTCTGTTTATCCTGATTTCTCAGACCTAACTAATAGAATCTGGTATTTTTGGATAAGAAGGCACATCCATGAAGATACACGGAAACAATATAATAATAACCATAACAGATACAAAGATATATAATAACAGATAAAAGGATAATTCCCATAACAGAAATCCTAATACAAGTTGGGCTGTATAACAGCCTTAGAGAGAAATCCAAGCCTCAGTTACCCCAACATATATCTGAAGACAGATGAAGCTTGTGAAGTTATTTTTTACAGAGAAAAACATGTTATTTTCTAGTCATTGATTTGGAAAAGCCCATAGATTTGGGAATTTTCTTTAAGGTTGAGGTTACTCAGAAACCTGCTACCTTTATCCTCACAGGAACACCCACGGTGAGGGTATGAGGGGGGAGAAACAAACCCCAATGTCTTAATAAATGTCTTTAACAGCCCTGAAATTGTAGTGACTTAGTTTGGGCCAACCAATACAAAAAGCATTCTTATTCATGATAAAGCAAAACAAACAACAACAAAAAAACCCCAAACCAACAACCAAAACAGGTATGTCTCTAGGCATTCACACGTCACAACAGACCTCTACGAAGACTGAAACCATGCTAGCTAGAAGAGTTTCAATATGGAAAAAAAAAAAGTTAATGAAAGTTGATGTTCAGCATCCAGCTCAAACTAACTAAAAGATAAACAAAGAAACAAAAGAAATATTATCTCCTAAATAATTAAGTTTGGAATCCTAACTGTAGCTGGTAATTGTTTTCATCTGCTCATTAAACATGCTCAGAAAGGATTTCTGTTTCCACAAAGTTTAGACAAAAATAAATAGTTCCTGTAGAAATTATCAATTTGTACAAATATTAATGAGAAAAAAAATAATGCAGGAAAAGATACTTCAATCTTCTATTAAAGCTGAAGGAGAGGAAATCCATTTTGTAAATAGTGGCGCACAAGGGCAGAGCTAAACCCAGTGTCCATGAAGAGTCAGTGTCAAAACTCCCAAGGACAACCATGAGGCCACAGTCTTGCTCACAGTTCCTACCAGGCAAGTAGCACAACCACAAAAGGAGGTATAACAAACAAGTTGCTTGAGACTCACGTGTGTTGTCAGTTCGGGCCATTGTGGTGGGCGATAGAAGGACTGGAATTCAGCTGAGGGCAATGTTCTGCCAGATGTGGGCTGGGGCAGCAGCCTGCACAGCTGGGGCTGGGCATGGACATCCCATGAGGCCATGTGGCTTTCAGCCCTAATAATCACTTGGTGTAATCAGTCCATTAGTCCAGGTTTCTCCCAGTTCCAGACAGTTGTTTAAAATGAGCATTATTTGAAGCAAACCAGAAACCTTGACACTGTATTTAATAAATAATTATAACTTCACTGCCCAAATTCAGGGTGGTCCACCCCATTGCTGTTACAGGCAAAATGCCTTCTTGAGTCTCGTAACACCAACTCTTCCCTCTGGAGGGGGTTCAGCTATGTCATCGAGGGCACAAAGGCACAAGGTCGCAAACCTAGGCACTCCAGATACCAAGAGTCAGGAATATTACATATGCTTTATTTTTTTGGTCATCTGCCCATGTCTACACAGCTGAAAGCCCGTCAGGTATTGCATGCAATCTTCCTGCAGTTGGGCTTTCGCCTGGAGGCCACCTGTTGGGCTTCTCTTTGCTCTATAAAGAGAGTCAGGAGATTTTATAGGACCCTCTTCGGTCACAACCAAAGGTATGATTCTAGACATTTTATAAAATAAATTAAATGTTTGGCAAATTTCATATCCTTATGCTTAAAGAACATCTGCCTGAAGCCAAAAACTTCCTGTGTGGGAAGTGAACAACTTACACTGTATAAAATCGTCAATAAAAGTTAATTACTTGTTGCCTAAATCTAGCTGTCTTTATAACTGTGCCTCCTCAATTAACTGAGTCTGCTTATAGAAGTGTAACTGAGAGGCCCCTATCCTTCATCATCAACTCCAGAGCCATGCTATTTTGAAAATAAAAGACCTGTATCCTGTCCAAAAAATAAACTCTGAAGGTGACTTGCCATGTTGCCATTTTGGATAAAAAAAAAAATACTTAGCCAACACACAGGGGAAGGCTTAATTCCAGCAAACACACACATAAACAGGAAACCTCTCTCCAGTCAGAAGGTATTTTTCCTTCATACAATGGGGTTCAAAGATGTGTCATCATATAGTTTAAAACAATTGCTAAGGAACCTTAACATTTCCAATAGCTTAGGAATAGAGTCTGCTTCCACGGTCAAAAGCCTGTCCGAACCTGCATGGGAAGCACACAAACACTAACAGATGTATGCTGGCTTAGGCCAGTGAGAGTTTTTAATCAATAAGCATGTCAAAATGGGGGACAGGGAGGGGAGGGAATCAATTTTCAGAAGGCAAATGGTAACAACTGTAGATTTAATCAAATTGCAGCTGCAATCCCTTACTATTCTCAATATTTTTGAAAGAGAGTAGCTCCATGGCAAAGAATGAATTTCAATAAATGTCACATATTTAGTTATATTGCTGATTTTTTAAATTTATCAAGGTAGGTCACTGATCCTTTGCAGAAATAATACCCGTACATGTCAAAAAGATACTGATACTGTTTAGTTGGATAAACGTCAAAATGAAGGAGCTATGGTAGAGGAAAGCAACTTACATAGAAATTGTTATTTCTCTATGACTACAGGAAAAAAGATATGCCAGTGTGACCCTTCCAAAAGAGGTTAAAGCTACAGCGTACACAACAAAATGGATAGCTATCAAATACCATGGCGATGGCCGTGGTGTGAACACTTGAGCAAAATGAAAATCTTCTGAAAGCATTCGGCAATTTTCCTTTCGCATGCATTTGCAACCAAATTTATCATGAATGCAGATGAGATCCCTTCCACTGCCTCCCATACAAGATGACAATTGCACGTTCATTTTATTGGGATAAGGAGAAGAGATTATCATGGAGCTGTAGGATGTGCCATTAAAAAAAAGAGAAAAAAGAAAGGATCTGTTTAGGTATTTTGAGCTTCTTAAGCTCCTCAGCCTTACAGAAACTCTTCTGTTATTGACACCTGCTTGAAAAATTAAATGCTCTGGGCCATTCACTTCTCTGGAGACTGGTGTGCTGGGGGGAGAGGAGGAGGAGAGGTGTTTCAGGACATCTACCACGTTGCTGTTTGCACCGCATGTACATGTAACCTGCATCTGGGTAACCTCCATCTGGGTTATGCACACAGCCTCCCCTTAAAATCCAAGGGTTACAAAACCCTTAAAATTTGAAGGTTATAATCTCCTCAAATTCTTTATCTCCACTTCTATTTTCCATACTGGTATTTGGTGTACTCACAACTAATTTAAGGAAGGTCCATCTGCGCCAAGGGGACTCAATCGCCATCCAGCCACATCAAGTGACTGAAAAAGATCACAGCATGACAAAAATAGTCTCAGAACAGATCAAACCAACCAACCAAAACTAAAAAAAGGCAATCTACTTGGTAACACTGTCTCCTTCAAAGGAGTTATATCCTAAACCAATTTGGTCTGATAACTTTTAACTCTCCTTTATTTTTCTCATGTTTAAAATTGGAGGGAAAAAAAAATACTTTATCTTCTTGTACAACATCATAGTTTTCCCGAAGGCAAATAGCTTGGCAATTTGCTAGATTTGTTAATGTTAGAGGAAACAAGTTAGCACACATACCATGTGTTTGAATGCCTTTGGAAATTAGATTGAAACACTGATTTGATTTCCTAAAAGGTATCTTAAACAAGGCAAGGTTAGAGATTTGGAAAGTAATGAGAATTTGTGTGACTTCAAACAGCTCTACATAAAACAGACCTGATATTCTGGGGGGAAAAAGGTCACCTAATTATTCGTTTCCTGAAGGCCCTGTCTATACTACATTTCCCCTGGGTAAGGAAACTGATTTAAAAATGGCTTCTGCTAACATGTTTGCATCAGTTGCTATGTACGAGATACAGATTTGTTAAAACCATTGCCAAGAAAAACAGCATTTTTACAAGGAAAGAAGAACAGAAACCTTCCTGGCTTGGCAGTGGCAAAAAGGTGCCATCCACAGCGCCCTCTGTGGAGCCGTGGTCCTGCCTCCTTGGTGACGGCACGAGGCTCAGGACCACGTGGCATGACTGTCGGTGCCGAGTTGCATGGGTTTAATTACCAGCTATATAACCTTTGCGTGGGAGGCAAAAATCACAGGCTATGGCCATGGCAGGCAAGATGCACAGGTTGCTGGCTCGGCTGAGGATAATAGCCTAATGAAACACAAAATTGTGCCACTGGCTCAAAGGCCAGCCAGCGAGGCAGCAATGGGGAGGTGGGAAGCATGGACACAACGGTTTCACAGGAGCCAGCCATGAAGGCGTGGTTGCCACTCAAAATCTTAGGAGGATTTGTTTGAAGTATCACACACTGCAACCCATTTCTTCTCTTTTGCACCAAACAGATCCTGTAACAACTTTCTGGGTTTCGTGTTCCTGCAGTTCCAGAGAACACTATTCAGCTACTCTATTGCTCTCTCATTCAAGAAATGATGTGTGTTTCCGTAGCACTGAGAGAACCCAAGCAGCACTTCCCTTACACTAGATATTTCATAAGCACACGTGGAGATGCAGAACCTCTCCTTGCCTTCCACCTGAAGCAAATAAAGTCTAGACACATCACCACCACAAAGCAATCGTGGTGCAAAGCATATTGCCCAAAGGTCTGGGACTCGCACTACTACAACGCTGGCTCTCTGGCTACCCCAGCGCAGCATTTTGCTGGCATCAGGTTCCCTTTGAGGCTGTGAAGGCAAGGCTGCTGCTCCTGCACTGCAGCCAGCTGTGCCAGTTACTCTCTGGAGTCCTGGAAGACAGATTTGGAAGGCGGCAGCCTTTGAATTTCTCCTCTGAGTTGAAAAACACAGAGCACTCACTTGCAGATCGCAGAAGAATGAGAGTATCGGGTTTGCCCCTTTGATTGCAGTGGACCAGCAGGAGGAAGTTACAGGTCATCAGCTAAGATACCAAAAAACTATAAATGCAGGAAAATCAGGAAAGGAAAGGCAATCCTGGGAGGACAATGTTTCCCACTCAGTTTTGCATTCATAAGCTGTTCATTGAACCTCTAGTGAGTTTTGGCTTTCTGGCTGGCTTGTCTTGACTTGGTGTGCTCCTGTCCATCCATAGGCTGCAGTTCCATCTGCCCTGAGCAAATGACACCTCCACAAAACACTGTCCGGCCACAACATGTGCAATTTAGTTTACCAGTAAAGAACTGCCATGCAGTGGTTATCCTCTGGGGAGAGGGGGAAAAAAAAAAAAAAAAAAAAAAAAAAAAAAGCCCTATAGGTTAAAAAAAGCCATTCATTGCCTCCCGACCAAAAGGGCAAAGAAACTGACTCTCTTTTCTGTAAATAGATGAATGTTTTGCAAAATATTCCTCTTCCAGATGATTCAGTTTGTATTAGAAAACAGTCAGAAAAAGAATCATACAGTGCTGAAGGAGGATTAGAGCACACAAAGAACAAGCAATACAGTCATTCTCTAACTTAGTTTTCAACATGCAGCTCCTGCCAAAGGCTGGCTTTTTGCTCTCTCAGTGATCTGTAAACATTTAACCAGCTCTTAGAGAAACATGTGAGACACTTTATCTTGCCTGATTATGAATTCAAACCTCTCAGATCTCAAAAAAAAAAAAAAGCCACCATCCTCTTTTGGTCTTTTGGCGGGCGGACAATGCAAAAAGCACCTGTAAGATGAAAGCAAATGAACATGGCATAGGTTCTTTGGGAAAAGCATGCACTGCAGCTTGAATAACCTCCTACAGGTTACAAACGCACAGATTGTTAAAGATCACTGTCACTCGATTATTAATCCCTATTTTAAGATGTATGTGCAAAAACTTCCAGTTCCTAAGGAATACACTTAGTATTTATAAAGCCAAAGACCACCTAATTTAATGCCGACACGGAAGCACTGGTGGAATGCCATTATAGGGTGCAAATTATTTACCAGTTGAAGCAAATTTTGCGTTTAAAAAAAAAATAAACAAAGTCCAAACCGCCGAACGCAAGGTGACTGTGAACGCGGAGCAACCACAAAGTTCAAAACCCCAACGCGGGGAATCCTGCAGGCTCACCCCGAGACCTCAGCCACACGGAGGGCGGACGGACCGGCCACCACAAACCCACAACTCGGAGCCACCGTTTCCGAGTTGGAACTTCCCCGTGGCGGTTGCGGACAGCCCCGCCGCAAGGCGCCGCGGGCGCTGCCGCCTCCCGCTCCCCGGCGCGCTCCTGCCGCGGTCGCGGAGCGGGCAGGGGCTGGGCAGCGCGCTCAGCCTGCGCAGC
>JAAGNO010015710.1:0-64390 GCA_033439905.1 Ceryle rudis
TCTTTCTTTCTTTCTTTCTTTCTTTCTTTCTTTCTTTCTTTCTTTCTTTCTTTCTTTCTTTTTTTCTTTCTTTCTTTTCACCTGGCTTGTGAGGTGGCACTGCTGCCATCAATGGCCTACATCACAAAGGCAATCTCCTAAATCTACAAATTCCACTGTACATTTCACAGGATGTGAAGTGTTAAACCAGAAATTACAGTGAAGATCCCCCCTCCCTTTCCCCCACTTTCTCCTCTGTTCCTTTTGACATCTGAGAGGAGCGACCACAACTGCATACCATTTATAGATTTGCCTGATTAAAACCAGTTTTCTCTGTAGGTCACATCATGTAGAAGACACAAGGTTTTTGTCAAGAGACCCGCTACTGGGAGAAACTGTTTTGCTGCTATTGCTAGTAAGAAATTAGTAACTAGATCCATGTCCTGTTTTATGCCAGCTTTATAATTACACTATTTCAGTGGTAAGCCAGATATTTGGGCCAAGGGTAATTTAGAAATTCTAGATCTCTATTCAGTTTGGCTTTTTATGTTCATCTTTACTTTAGCTATGTCTTCTTGCAACATATAATCTTCCTGCATTTTCCTCTCTTACTATGGTTTCTGTGACCCTCTGTCATAATATAACAAATGCATTTTATTCAGCACAGCTCCGTGAAACCATAGGAAACAATTACTGGCCTTAAACAACATTATTTTCTTGTTCTTTATGTTTCTGTCCTCAGATAATTATGCATAGCTCACACTGTGTTGTGTGACTGGAGGGGCAGGATTTGGCCTTTCAGTTCAGAAATGCTTTTGCTTTCCTGTCGTTTCTGTCATTTCAAGAGCTCTGTGGAGCCTAAATTGACTTTCTTGAATGCAGTTTTTTATAACCTACGAGACTGTGGTTGGCTGGATTATCCTTTTGGTCTCTGCAGTCTTTACTCGGACCGTGATTACACAAAGTATATATTTGTCTTTTTCAGCTTATATATGCTGTGAAAGTCCTGAGTTAATGGTATCTCTGAGATGTGGTTTTTGGAGCACTAGTGTGTCCATTATGTAGTGTTTGCTTTCTACAATGAAACACAGCCAAAAATAAAACTTGCCCATTCCCTTCTGTGCAAGCTTTCCCCGCTCTAGTCTTTATCATGTGCTTCTTGTTCCTTTGCCTATTCTGCATGTGTTTGGTTTTTTTTTTTTTCTTTTATGTTCTTTGGACCTCTGGAAAATGTACTCTGAAAGGCCTCAGTTTCAGCTTCAAGACAAAATGCATGTCCCAAACCTTATGGATGTCAGCTGAAACATTTCTCCTGTTGCCTATGATAAACTATGATAGATCCCATCCATTGCTAACTGGATTTGTTTATAACCTACATGAAAGCCCCAGCTCCCCCTGGGTCCAATATGTCACCACAGCCAAACACCAAAACCACTTTCCCGTGATAAATAATGATTTTATTGATGGAACTCCCAAATAACTCCATTGCATCTTCTCATTTTTGGCCATCTTTCTGTTTCTGTTGGGCATGTAGAGTCCTGGCAGAGTATGTAGAGCACTGTACATAGAGTCATGCATATATAGTATTCTAGGACAATAAGGAAGAGAAAATACCAAGTCAAGTGAGGTGACTTGTGTCCCCAGCCTTCTGCAGAGAGCCATTGGCTCAGGCACTCCTCCTTGCACCACTGCTCACTGTCAGGTCAGGTGGTGCCTCCTCCACAGACACGTTTCCTATTTCAAGAGTCTCAGCATTATGGCTTTTTTGATTTCACCTCCAGATTTTGCTTTAGTTCCAGAAAAAAAGTAACTACTCATTCTCATACGTTAGTGCCACTGATGGGATGAGTCCACGTGTGGGGGTGTGCGTGACCACGTGTGTTCATGGGTGTGTACTGTGGGGTTTGTATGAGGAGCATGCTTGGCACATGGGCATGGAATAAATCTTGAAGTATCACCACAGAAATCGGTGAATGAATAACTTCCTTTTGTCTGTGGCTAAATGTATATGCAAAACGTATTTGACAAACTTGAAATATGCCTCTCGGTAAACATGCCAGCTCTCCTGTCTGCCTCTTCTTCCTCCTGTCATGCAAATGGTCCTAGGATTTCCATGCTCACAACACACATAAAGGACAGATGCCTGGGAATAAAATCTTTAGTGTTTTCTTATTGCACCCTCCACACCACAGCCCTCAGCCACTCCAGCTTACTGCTTCCTCTCTTCTTTCAAGAAAAGGGGTTAATAGTTACTTTTCCTTTCTGCAAATTAATGTTTTCTGTGACTCAGTAGCTTTTCCCTGTCTTCCATATTCATTTTAGCTGCCAGAAAATCACATGGTGAATCATGTCCCCACTGGGTGGGCTCTATGAAGAGCTGAGCACCAGCCCCTGGACTGCACTCACCATGGAAGGATAAGCATTGAGACACCCAGAGTGGTCTCCTTTGCAGGGCTCCTGAAGAGCCTAGCCCAGGAAGGCCTGAGTTTACTAGAAATGTTTGCTTGAGAGAGATTACCACCCCTGCTCCAGGGAAGCTTTTTCAAATAACCTGTGATATTGTCTCCAGACTGACCTATTGGGGTGTTGCCCATCACTAGGCTATTGCTTCTATTTCATTCTTCTTGCTCCTAGCTAATAGACAATAAAGGCTATGGTGCACTATCTTCTGCCTACAGGTTTCCATGGGCAGCATTCTCTTTTTGTTCCTGAGTACCTAGTGTCAGCATTTTGGAGTGTATCCCTTCCCAAGAGGTGGGCTGATGGAGGGCAACCACACCACCACTTTTCCATCTGTGCATTTCTCAGTTTACATGCCCTCCCTTCATATCAGCCTCAAATTAGTTATTCAGCTCTCAGCTTAGATTTTCAATGGCTGATTTTTTTTTTTTTTTTAATATCTCCAGTGCTTTAGATAACAGCAAGACCCAATGCACAGAAGAAAAGCTCTTTCTCCTTCATATAGTCAGGATGGTGTGATAGTGGACAGTTTGTTTTATTTTTGCTTATATATGTCTGCAGACAGCTGTTATCATGAGGGTGTTCTGGCAGAGGTGAGCAGGAAGGGAATCCATCCCTTTGATTCCATGGCATTTTAGGATAAGTTTGATTTCTCAGGGGAAAAATCATTACATGAATGCTCCATATGCATTGAGTCAATGGGAAGGCAGGAAAGAATAAAGATCTGACTCCTCTGTTACGGCCTGAAACTCTTTTCTCACTGAGGAATTTCTGTCAGAGGCATAAGTAAAGAGTATCTATCTGAACATTTGTTTATTTTTAATGCCATTTAAGCTGTTATCATTTGGACTAGTTTTATCCCCTCAAGGGTCAGAGCTCTGTTCTAGCATCAGCAAAAATAATAGATTGTAGAATGCAAAAGCTGTGTTATGTGTGTTGGCAGGAAAGCTGGGGATATAGTGTGTTCCAATGAAATGGTTCCACATTTTTTGCCACTTCTAGGGAATTTGATGAGGCTGAGTTGGGAAACTGGCTGAGCCATTAACTGATATCCAAACTCAGATGACATGTAGCAGAGAAGCTGATGCTTTCAATATGTAATTTCTCATTAGTCTTTTTTTGTTATTGTTGTTCTTTCTTATCCTAATTTTTACTGAACTTCCCCACCCATTGCAAAATGCAAGCAGAGTTAACCATCTGATTTGACCTGAGCAGTTCTGCTCTGCCTTTTCAACTCATGACTGATCAAACCGAATCTGCGATCTCTGGCACAGGACCTCAAAGGCTGGCTGGGGTCTGAGGAGCTGCAGGAACTACTGTCAAGTGTTCTCCTGACCTCTGTGATTTTACCCCTCTCCTTCTCATAAGGACATGTACCCTGAGATCAAAGAGCCTTCAGCATTTTTATGGGAAGTCATCTGGAGGCATTGAGGCTGGTTGGGAATACTGAAAAAGCTCTGGATGCTTTGTGGAGAACCAGTCAGCTGCCTCCGCAAAAATGTGTCTGTCTGCACTGATGAATCCTTCTCCCCCTCTTTGACTTTTTCCAGGATCCCTGCTTAATATAGGGCTATGTTTCAACAAAACTATGATAAAGTTTCTCTGATAGTATCATAGGGCTGCAACATGGAAAGAGCCAAGTTAGGAAAAGAGACAAGAAAACATATCGCTATGAGACACAGCTGTGTCACTGTGTCCTCCTTGCTTTGCAAAAGGGACTGGTGGTGTTTCTTCTTGTCTTGCAACAGGCAGCCCATCACCCTGGTAGCAGGGCACCTTGCTGCTGCCACCTTTGCTCCCCAGAGTGACCAAGCCACTAGCAGTGTCCCATAGAGGTGACAGCAGGGCTTGGAGGCTGACATCCTGGTGGGGCTGCATCCAGTCCTGCTCCTTCCTTATCCACTTCCCTCTACTTTGGAGCTGCTGTGGAAACAGCTGTCTCCATCTGATGCAGGCTTTAACTGGGACAGTGAGAAAAATAAAGCAAGTTGGGAAATGATAACGTGGGCTTAATCAAGGGGATGGAAAGTTAAAGCAGACTGAGGCCTGTTCTAGCATGGAGTTTGGCTGCTGAGCCACGACATCAGAATTGCTCAACTTCAGAGACTCTTTCAGTATCTGTTTTGGGTGAACTTGCAGCAGTTACAGATGGAGCCATAAATCGAGGCTGCTCCAAGCCCAGCTACCGCACACAGTATTTCTCCCATAATCCTCCCAGATGTCGTTAAGAACCCATGAAACTCAACGAAAGATTTAGTGACTATTACTCGTGGTTAATTCACTATACAGTAATAAAAACCCAAACAAACCAAACTTACATCTAAGATGTTTGGTTTTACAGGTACCACCCTATGGATGAACTGTACTTTGCCTCAGTTTGTGCAGTTGGGAGTGAGCAGGGTTTTTTTCTTCTCTCTCTTTTTTTTTTTTTTCTTTTCTGTTTTATGAAGGTAACAGGAATGAACTGTATTGTAAATTACCTTCTTGACTGCTCAGGGGACCAGCAAAAAGTTGATTGCTTCACAGAGGTCATTTTCTTGCAGGGGTAGAGTGGAACTGCAGCTAGTAAATTTGAGGATACCCTAGGGGTGGTCCTTTAAGACAGGTAGGGACATAATGTGGGGGACTCTAACACAAGTTTCACTGTATTCTTACAGCTGGATAAAAATCATAAAGAAAATGCAAAACCAACCCAAATTGTGAGAAATTTTCAGTGGGAAACATACCATTCTGATGACCACTTTGTGCAAACACAGTCCTTAGAGCTGCCACCACTGTGAACTGATGCCCCTGGACTGCAGCTGGGCTGTTGCTGCAGAGCAAGTGATGACTTTCTAGTGAAATGTGTGGTTTGGGTCCCAAAGTTTGGAGTGTGATAAGTAGAGTCACTGCTGGGCAACAGGTCAGAGAAGACATCTGAGATAGAACACGTCTTCTTCATCTCAGGTGGATTTTAGGGGCTCATTGCAGAGTGTATTGAAAGGGGCTGCCTGTCCTTGTGGTCGGTGCTGCTTATCAGTGTGTGAGGCTGTTGTGTTGCCTGTGGCCTTAAACCCTTGCTGCTCTGGCACATCTTCTGTTCGCCTGTTCCCCGAGACACCCTCCTGTCCGCTCATTGCCCTGATGATCTTTTGTTTAGATCATCTATCAGCTGCCATTTTGGAAAGAAAAGCAGCTCACAGAGCTTTCTTACTGATAACACAGTGAGGGCTGCAACTAAGTGATTTCCTCCTGTATGTATTTTTTCTTTTTTTTTGGCTGAATTATTTTTAATGCTTGCTGGTTTGGCCATGCAATAACCTTTACACGGCTCAAAATGAGTCTATCCTTTTAACCTCTTCTTCTCATCCTGGCTCTGCATCTTCATTTTCTACAGTGCACTTAAATAACATTAACTTAACCCATGTCCTTCTGGCAAGAGGATTCTACAGAGCTTTTCCTCTTCACTCCAAAGTACAGCTAGAAATGCAGTTGGCCCTGTTCTTTGTGGAGAGCACATCCTGCTATCCAGCCCTCAGCAGCAGAAATTAAACCCGATATTTCACCCCAATCATAATGGGTTATTTATTGACGACAGAGAAAGGGTTATTTTCTGGGACTCCAGATAAGTCTGGGGCCAGGAAACAGCTTGCAGTTGTCTCTTCAAATTCATCTAGTCTTTACCATAGTGTTTCATTATTTCCTCCCTCGTTATCTTCAGAGCAGAGGCTGTCAGGAAGGGGCAGGCTGGTGAAGGCAGCTCAGCCTCCATGAAATGGTCTTTTCCCACATCCTCACAGTCTTGCCGAGGACAGCAATCCGGGGTCTGGGTGCCCCCAAGTCCCCTCTCTGGCAGAACATGAAGAAAGTTGTCCTTTTCTCCCCACTCAGCTGAGAGGACTCTAAGAGCTTTCTAATCAGCTCACTGTCAGACTGTTTCCTCTCATCATTTAAAATGAGCCTATGCTAGGTTTACAGCTGCCAAAGCTTTTGCTTGGATTCAAAACATGGGAGCTCTTGAGAGGCGGGTTATAACTGCCAGGGTAGATTACTAAGGAGGCAGCAGTCTGGGGAAGACGGGCCTTTTCCTCTTGTCAAAAATACTCTGAGTGGATGAGAAATCATCACCTTGACTAACAAGTTTTACTTGCAATCGTTGTCTTTGAAAATTGGCTGTGTATTTTGTTTTCCGTTGTCAGACGTACCTTTGTGAGTGAGTGACTTTATGTCTGTGTAAATAGGTGGAATTCCAGCGGGAGGTGAGAAGTGTCAGGCTTTTGGTTTTATTCATGCACTTATAGAAGGCTGCAGGTTTCTCCTGCCGATGCTTTTATAAACCTCACTGGCGTATCAGTGCTCAGGGTATACACTTCATTGACCTGTTTCTGCGGCTCCAAACATGAGTATTGGCAGGGCTGAATGATGCTAAGATACATCCTGGCTATGAAGAGGCTGTTCCAGCTTTTTTTCACAGGTGCCCAGGATGCCTGTGAGGGTTATGAAACCCAGGCAAAAGTTTTCAAAAAAGTGTGTTGGGAGCCCCTTGTTTTGGTGTCAGCCTGATTTTTCAGAGAGGCTGTGCCTTTCTTCTTCAGAGCAGGCCTCCAAAGCAGCAGCATGACATGCACAGCAAATAGGAACAGCAACATGCAAAATCACCAGCTGCATTTGATAACCTTGGCATAAGTTATTAACCATTAATACAAGCACGTACCCATTATATTCATCAGATTTGTCATCTATGACAGACTTCTTTCTAGCTTAGACACGTTACTGAGTGGATACTAACTTGTAATATTCAACAGGGAGCTTTCCTCTTCCTCCGCGTGACTCTTCTCTTCAGCCACACACACAATGAAGAGATGTGCTCTTGAGAAAAGGGCTTGTTGTTGTGGGCAATAACTTTATTCCCAACACATTCCATTCATACCATATTCATGTGGAAAAAAAATTCCTTTCTGCTGGTATGTCATTGACATTTAGCATCAGTTATTGAGTGTATTTGATCTTTTATGTTCTGAATTTCATTAAAATTAAAGTGGATATATTAGTGTTCCTGCAAGTGTCGGACAGCTTCGAGCACAGAAGTTGCACTATATGCTGCAACCTGGGGTTTACACAAGAAAATGCTGCAGCTGAAAACACACCCTGACGTAAGCCTGTCTGGTTTTTATGGCACTCTCCTTTTGCCCTACTTTGGTTGTCTGAAAAATATAATATCTATAGTAACCTGAATTTTAAAGTGATGATACCAACATTAATGGGACAAATTATGATGCAATATTTAGGCTTCATTAGTTTCTTTAAAGTACTTCTTTCACATTACAAAATTTCATTTGAGAAAACTGGTTCTGTTTTTTGATGTGGGTTAGCTCTCCTCCACCTATGATTACTGAGTTTACCATGTAAAAAGAAACAACTGTACTTGCTAACACCAGCCTACCTACAGGATCAGCAAATTGGTTTTAATTTCTTCTGGTGCTAGAAATATATAAGCTTTAATCATGAATCAGATCCACACCCTCTGAAATATGTTAACTCATCAAAGTGAAGGGCCCACTAGCCTTTAAAAAGAAGCCTTTATTATACATGCTCTATAATACCTGATATTTATATTATATAGTTTGGGTTTAGTTATAGAGTTTGATGTGTATATACATGTGTTTGATGTGTGTATATGTATATACATTGGTTTCAATCCAGGTGTAATGCTGACCTACAGGAGGTCGGGCTGGGCCATGTGATGTTCCCTTTTAGCCTTCTCTAGAAGTGTGGTGAAGAAATGTGGATGCTCTGCTTATAATAATTCTTCATGGATTTTGTATTTTCTCAATCTCAGTAATGGCTTGAGTTTATTCAGGTTCATTTTTGACAGTAACTCTTTCACGCAGTGAAGCAATATCCGTTGTTGTACCTCCCTTTTGCTCTATTACAAAGGAAGCATATGGAGGGTGGAAACAAGAGTGGCTAACCTGGGAGGGATACAGAGACATTATTTGAACAGGGGTGAATTTAGGAAAGCCAAAGCCCAAATGGAATTGAATCTGACCAGGGATGCTGAAGACAACAAAAGGTCTTGGAAGCCTAGGGAAAATGTGGGCCTGTTGCTGAATGAGGTAGGGAACCTGGTTACAGAGGATGTGGAAAAGGCTGAAGTTCTGAGTGCCGCCTTTGCCTCAGTTTTCACTAGCAAGGCTGGTCTTCAAGAATCCCAGGTCCCAGAGACCAGGGGAAAAGGCTGGAGCAAGGAAGACGTACCCTTAATGGAAGAGGATCAGGTCAGAGAATATTTAAGGAAACTGGACATACATACATATATGCATATAGACATACTGAGTGCTGAGGAAGCTGGTCATTGCCAGGCCGGTCTTGATGATCTTTGATCGTGATAACTAGGAGAAATACCCAAAGACTGGAGGTAGGCAAATGTCATGCCTATCTTCAAGAGGGGCAAGAAGGAGGATGCAGGGAACTACAAGCCGGTCAGCTTCCCCTTGATCTCTGGGAAGATGATGGAGCAGCTAGTCCTGGAAATCATTTCCAGGCATATTTGCAAGAAGAAAATAATCAGAAGTAGTCAGCATGGCTTCACCAAGGGGAATTCATATTTTGACCAACTGGATAAACTTCTCCAATGAAATGGCTGGCCTGTAAATGAGAGGAGAGCAGTGGATGCTATCTACTCAGACTTCAGTAGAGCCTTTGACATTGTTGATGTATGGGTTCAACGAGCAGATAGTGAGTTGGGTTGAAAACTGTCTCAGGGGCTGGGCCCAGAAAGTGGTGATTGGTGTCATTAAGTCTAGTCAGAGGACAACTGGTAGTATAACCCAGGAGTCAATACTGGATGCTGTCCTATTTAACATCTTCATTATCTAGATGATGAAGCAAGTTTGCTGATGACACAAAACTGGGAGGAGTAGCTGATCTGCCAGAGGGTTGTGCTTCTGAGGGAGCTCATCAGGCTGGAGAGATGTGCTGACAGGAACCTCATGAAATTCAACAAGGGGAAAAGCCAAGCCCTCCACCTGGGAAGAGACAACCCAAGGCACCAGTGGATGCTGGGGGCCACTCTGCTGGAAAACAGTTTGACAGAAAAGGACCTGGAGGTCCTGATGAACACCCAGTTGAATGTGAGCCAGCAATGTTCCCTTGTGGCGAAGAAGGTCAATGGTGTCCTGAGTTGCATTAGACAAAACACTGCCAGCAGGTGAGGGAGGTGATCTTTCTATTCGGCACTGATGAAGCTACACCTGAAGTGCTGTGTCTAGTTCTGAGCTTCTCAGTAAAAGACAAAATGGACATAATGTAGAGAGGTCAAGGAAGGGCCACAAATATGATTGAGAGACTGAAGCATCTCTCCTTTGAGGAAAGGATGTGGGAGCTGGGACTGTTCAGCCTGGTGAAGTCTGAGGGTGAAATCTTCTGAATGTATATAAATATCTGAAGGGAGTGGTGGCCAGTGATAGGACCAGAGGCAATGAGCACAAACTGAAACACAGGAAATTCCCTCAGAACATCAGGAAACAGTTTCTCATGGTAAGGGTGGGTGAGCACTGGCACAGGTTGCCCAGGGAGGTGGTGGAGTCTCCATTCTTGGAGATATTCAAAAGCCATCTGGTCACAGTCCTGGGAAACTGGCTGTAGGTGGCCCTGATTGTGCAGGGAGATTGGACTAGACCTCCAAAAGCCTCTTCCAACATCAGTCATTCTGTGATTCTATTAATTTTTAAGTGGTAGAACACTGGAACAGGTTGCCCGGGGAGGTAGTTGAGGCCCTGTCCCTGGAGACATTCAAGGTGAGACTTGATGAGGCTCTAAGCAACCTGCTCTAGTTGAGGATGTCCCTGCTCTCAGCAGGGGGGTTGGACTAGATGACCTCTAGAGGTCCCTTCCAACCCAGACAGTTCTATGATTCTATGATTTGCTTGTATTTGAATTTTCTGTGATTACTGTGTCAGGAAAAACCTTTGAGCAGTTCTTTCCACAAAAAGTGCTTCAAAGCCTTGTCCATCTTGTTCCACTTCATGCATAGAGGAGAACAGGGTTTACTTTTGCAATGGATGTGTTTTCTATTTTTAAAAAATCTGGCCCATTGTTTTGCTTCTACAGCAAATCATCAGAGCGTCAGAGTCCATCTGCTTTTAAGAATCCTTATTGTTCCTCCGGGGACAATAATCAGCATGCTACCAAGAGCCCATGAAGCTGGATTGCAGTTTTCATACATTTCTGTTCCCAAAAAGACACATAACTGAAAAGTTTTGTGTGCAGTAGAAACATCAGTTAGGAGTTTGCCTGAAGGTGTTGGGGTTCCCAGTGGCTGGCAGGGAATGGGGGTCCTAACATAACCTTGGACCTGTCAGAGAGAGCTCCTTCCTCATATGCCAGGATTTGGCATTAGTAACTGCCCCGCTGGCCCTATTAGGATGGCAAGAAACTGCCTCTGACCTCTGGAGGTCAGACTGCTGCTGGGGCAGGTCCTCCTTGCTTCATTTGCCTTTGCCATCTCCAGACAAGCACAGTCTTTGACAGCCTCATTCAGATGACCGTGAGCTAACATGAGGTGAAGGTTTATTTCACCAAGGGGTGTTCTGGTCACAAACTCAGAAACAAAGGGTCAGAAGCCCCAAAATTTGAATACAATCTGAGCCAAGGCTTAACCCCCAGGCTGCCTAGTGCTGCTCACCTGTGGCTTCGGGGATCCATCCTGCCCCCCCCCAGATAGACAGCAGGTGGGTTTCAGGGGGCTTCTTTGTCCCTAGTCCCTGCTAGCTCCCGAATGAATGAAATGAACCAACGATCCAAGGAACTGACAAACACTGAGATGATGTTTTTTGGTTTTTGTTTGTTTGGGTTTTTTTTCCATACTGAACACTATTTAACCTCAGGGACTGATGGATGTGGGGAATAGATGGATCTGCTGCTGAAAGTCAGCACCCTCAGGCCCTCAATTAAGGTGTCTGAAGTCACAATAAATTTTTCTGGGCAAGCAAAATGAGAGACAAGTAGTTCCCTCCTAGGTGAGGATCCAAACAAATCAAATGCACCTTATCAGCCACATCGTAGCTTTTCTTTATGCATCACAGGAAGCAGAAACAGCTCAAACCTATGAAATAGCTTCCAACTCTCTGTAGTTACCTGGGGGTCTTTGACTTGGTTCAGTCATGAACTCCAAGAAATTGTATTTGTAACATTGCCAGCCACTACCATGGGAGCAACTCTGCAGGCACAAATTGAAATGTGACCTAATCAGAGAGCTGCGGGAGAAGCAAGATGATTAAAAAGGAGGCACATTGGGTCTGACGGAGATCAATGCTGACAGGAAAGGCAAAGGAGATTGTTAGTCTCATAAACCTTCCTTAAAATCAGTCCTGTCCAGTTGGTAATGCTGGTGTGAACGCAGCAGTGAGTTCTGAAATGGGATGAACCATTTATGTCAAAATAATGCAACAAATTCCAGCCTCAAGTAAATGTACAAACCCAAGTTCTGCGCTGTGCCTGAGGCCCTGATCCTGCGGACGATTACATGCATGAAAAAGCCCGGTGAATGCAGGTCTATTCACGCATGCATAAACACTCACAGGATTGGGGTTTTATTGTGCATCCCCCGCGATCTGCTAGATGGGATAGACATCAGCCTGAACTGTGGCCCATGTTTTCTCAGGGAGAGTTAGAAAACTAAACAGAACATATAACAAACCTGAGGCACATTTCACATCTGAGTCACTGAAAGTTTGTACAGTAAACACATGTATACAAAACTGGACAAGTTTATTTTCCACAAAGCAAGCTGGTTTTGTAATTTTTTTTTTTTTTTAACTTATAAGGAAAGGGAGGAAATTCCTCCTCCCCCCTTCCCTGCCCATACATTTCCCTTGTTCGTGAATCTTTAGAAGGCTATGTAACTGCACCAGGAGCAAACAAGGACTTTCCGTAAAGAATAAATATTTACAACAGCCAACTTGGATACCTAAGGCTGAGGCTGATTTCTCTGAAACATGCACCAGAAACTCTCAGGGCTTGATCCTGCCTGGACTGAAATGTGCTTCCTGGAGCAGCAGCTGCTCCTCATAACACATGTCTGAAATCCTAAGCAGGACTGCAGAGCATTTTGATGGAACTGAGTTGGCCAGTTTGTGTTGGATAATTCAAACCTTTTTACATGTGCCATCAGAATGAAACTCTCACTTTACTTGTTTCCCTGATGTAATGCTGTATGTTAGGCCACTCATTTGTTTGGCCAGTGCTTTCCTGGGGCCAAAGAGTTGACCTCTGAAGCATGAGCTTGATGTTGGTTAGTGCCAACAAAGGCAAATCTCTGCCCACAGGGCTGATCATGATGCTGCAGTTTTAGTGGTACCTTAGCTGGGCACCTAAGGCAAAATGTTGGGCTATGTCTGTGTTTTTCCTGATGTCCTTGGTCAGTTCTGATTCCTGTGTGGAAAAAGCATTGCTATCAAGGGGCAATTTTTAAATTTTGTTTTGTTTTGTTTTGGTTTGTGTTTTGAGGTAGAACAAAAAATTGCACAAATTAAGAACATAAAATATGAGTCTGATATAAGGCTGCTGGTAATAAATAGAACAGAAGATCATTTGGCAAGTCCAAAACTGTAATGTAATATGTTCCCAAATGAGGCATATTTGTAAGCCTACTGGAATGCCATTATCTGAGAAGCCCTCCTTTTTATTTATGATCTTCACTCTCCACAGCGTATAATTTAAGGTCTCATCGAGTTGTGTAAAGGGCACAGGATCAGCATTCACAAGACATGAGATAACTTCTCAGCTCCTTCAGTGAATGACCCTGTCAGCCAACCCCCATCACTTCTCTCTGTCCACCCTCCGCCCTGAGAGGAGGAGGGTGAGTGCTGGGTCCAGGCCAGTGGGTCACTCTCTTTGCAGGGAGCTTCTAGTGCTAGACGTGATGGCAAACCATGCAAAAACTTACAGTATGTTTCCTGTAGGTGAGTTTCTAGCATCCCCAGACTCTTTAGATCTCAAACCTGGGGTCAGATCCCAGAAGATAATGCATAAAAGTGCCTACAAACAGCAACCAGAGTGGAAAAGGCAAGAGGGCTACCTCTCTGTGCTGGGGGCAGTCCTCTCTGGAAGCACTTGTTACACCAGTCCAAAGTTTCTTGTTTCATCATTCCATCTATTTGTTTTTCTCCTTGGTATAAGTTGAGTTGCTCAATAGTTTAAGCAACAAAGATTTATGGAGAAAATAGATTATCCCAATTCCTTATGAGGGAAAATATCACCCCAAATTTATTTCCACCTTTACGTTCCAGCTTTGCTTCCTTTTCTGTGCACTCAGATGTTTGGGATGTGGCTTGGAAGCCTTACCCTGCTGCCACATGAAGGCTCAGGGAGCCAGGAAGGATCTCATCACACTGAGAAACTGAACTTGTAGCAGAGCTAGAAAAGTCTTTTGGTTCTGACTCAAAACATTTCTAGAAGAGAGTTTCATGGCTCACACTGGAAGTGGTTTGCTGCGGTCAAGCTGTACAAGGTGCTGCCAAACACTTCCTTGTCCATCCCCTTGGTGCCAGCTCATGGTGCCAGCGCCATGATGACATGCATCTCCATTTCACTGCTGCCCTTTCTCTCCTCTGCTTGCCACTGAGCATTTGGTTAGCATAAGGGAAGGTGCCACATCTGCCCCTTGTCAGTGCCTTTATGTGTCCCCTCCCCACCCAATCTGGCAGCCAGTGCCTTCCTCATCACATTAATTACACAGGATGAAAATAATGCTGAAGAATCCCTCCCAAGCTATCACTGTGAACGTGCCTGGCTCCCTTCCCCTTCAGCCAGGCCAGGTCTTTTTGATGCTCTCCACTCCCATCCTTCACTCTTGCCCTTGCCAGGTCCTCTCTAAGTGTGCAATCCCTGTTAGCAATGGCCAGCAAGATCCCTCTGTGACAAGGGCACATCCATGCCACAGCACAACCCCCTGCCCCATGTCAGGGCCACGCCTGGCCATGCCTTCCCAGTGCACCCATGAGTTACACCTTTGCGAGCGTGCTGTGGATTTCCACATACATCTGCTGGAAATGTGGCTTTTAAATATTGAACCCGTCCTATTCCCATCACAGAGAGATCTCCAGTGGCAGTTATGTACACAGGGATAAAATCCTCTATGGAGGTTAGCGTGTTTATTCTTTGTGGGTGACAATGTTGGACAATAATTCCTCCCCATTTTGACTTCAGAGGTGCAGGCACCATCTCCCAGTTGTAGGCTCTGCCTCTCATCTACCCTCCCTGCCTGTGCCTGCTGAGCTTTGCGCTGAGGCTGATATTCAGACTCTTGGTAGAGAAACATTGACAGACAACTTATTTCTTTAATAGTTAAATGAACATGGTAAAACAGTTTGTTAACTGAAAAATCAGTCCAAATTTTAAAGCAGGATAATTTAGTGCAGATGTACCCCTTGGATACCAAATACTGCTTCCCTCCCACAAAGCAACATACTTTCTGCAACATTTGTCACTGAAAAGCTTTCTTTAAAAAAGGCGGAAAGCAGCTAGGTCAGTCCAAAATGTGTAGTTAGTTCTCCTTTAGCCTTGAAATGGCAGCTAAGTGGCAGAAATGCTTTAAGAACTAGAGAAAAGCACCGTAAATCTTCTCACTCAGCAGGTTGTTACTATGGAGAGAGAGAACTGCAAGATACAAGACCAAAATAAGAAAACAAAAAAAGCCAGAAGATAGTAATGCAAGCCAGCTTGTTCTGTGTATTAGTCTGTGTCCTGCTGTAACATCCTCTTCCTGACATTTTCAAGATTGAAAAAAACCCCATAATTATACAGTACAATTAGATTATTCAAAGTTTCTGATTATTCCAAGAGGGGTCATTGGCTCCCAGTCTGAGTTTCACCAAGGAAATTCTCCTTGCCCATAGCGCTGCTCATCCTGTGGAAGGGTACTTGAGCTGGATGCACACAGAGTGCCTTGTTGAAGTTTTCAAAGCTTGTTTTTGTTACTTGTGGGCTGTGTGCTGGGAGAAGGGTTGAAGTGGGAGAAAAGGACATTTCATTTGGGGGTAGAACTCCAGCCCTTCAGAGGTGGAGGTGGTCCATGGGCAGGAGGGAGACTTTGATGCACCTCCTGTGGTCCACTATACTGTGGAGAAAAGCTCACATTGACTCAGTGCTCCTGGTTTGCCTACTTTCTTCCTCACCTATGCAACTCGGATGCTTCCTAAGAGGAAGTGTGGGAAGCAGCATTTGTTTAACACAAAAAACAAACCCCAAAAAGCTTCCTGACCAAACGGCCCTTCCCTCTTTTAAGTTAGCACACATCAGAGCGAAATGATTTGGATTTGCTTTTTCTCAGCTTAAGTGCACACTTGCCTGTTGTCTGCCTACTGACTATGTCCAGTGAGAAAAATAAACCAGCTGTCCTGCCACTCTGATAGGTAGCAGTCCAGGTTCGCCTCTGGGCAGATATTTACTGCTACATCTGGCTTTGCTTTGCCGTTTTGTTAACCTCCCTTTTCCTTTCTCCATTTGTTTTGTTTTTATTAAATTTCCCATCTGAATCCTCTCGTTTGTATTTCTAATGTCAACAATTGCTTTTATCACAGATAATAACTTCCTTTTACAAAAGCTGTACCATCCTACGTGCATTTCAAATTATATTTTATGGACAAACACTGAAGTATGGTATTTGGCAGTGCATGCAATTCTATGTCTTTATAGTAATAGAATTCTAAGGTATCAGAGCCAAGGAATAAGTTGGTTCCCATTTTCTTAATCATGTATTTAGTTGACAGTGTACTTCTACTAAAGCTTAATGAAGTTTGCGTTGGGATATTGTTATGTTTATGAAGTAAATTATGTGGTATGCTTAAGCATGTTATAAAAACAGTTATAAAAAATACAAAGTGTTCCTTAACTCACCACAATAACTAAATTCTGAAATCACTAGAGGATAAACATCTGTTTATGTATAGATTGGAGAAGGTATCTGGACATCTCCAAATAAAAAGACATCCCTTTTTTTGGAAGGTTCCAGAAAAGGCCTTATTTATGTGTTTGGTTCATTTTGATTGGGAATTTAAGGTGCCATAACCATTTCTGGCAATCCTCATGTGGGTGCTCTTCCTCCAGAATAAAACTGCCTTATCAGTACTTGTCTCCACTAACTCATGTTTGCTTTTCTGGCACATACCAAAGTGAAGAAAGTAGGATATCCATAATCCTTTGTTTAGATGTAGCGTCTGTTAGCATGGACAGCTCAGGAGGGCAAGGAGAATTGCCCGAGGTGGTAATTTCCTTTTCTTCCCAGTTAAATATATCCGTGCCTACGTTGCTGCAGAGGAACAATTTCCTCACGTCACTCATGTGGGCCTGGCTTGGCCTGTACTTTTTTTGGCATCTACAGTATGGTTTATTGTCCTTCCTAATTCCACTTCTTGGTACAAAAGTTTCTCAGTGATAGCTCTTTTCTGAGATATTTTAATCACTAACTGGCTTCCCTGTACCCTTTACAGAGCATTGTTCTCTGTTGTTACTGTGGTCACCATGCCTTTAAACAAAACCCACCTAGTACTGAGACTCTGGCTGAGTTTCCCAGCAGAGCTTGAGATTATGTTGCCTTGGCCTCCCTTGGCTCACAGGCTCTTTCTACAGCATCTTATCCCCAGCAGTTGCACGAGCAGTCCCTCTCCATTTTGTCTGTCAGCTGACAGGACTTTGTCCATCAGATCATCACTTTTAGGAGTTGGTTTGGGAGGCAGCTGTCAGATGCTCGAGGGAGCATGTCTGCAGCTAGCGCATCTCCTTTTAGCTCCTATGTAGCTTGCAAAGTTGAAGACTGAAGTTCAAAAAATCATCTTGCTATTACATTTTCTCTCCCCAGTACTGTGCCCTTTCCCATGTGCATTTTTTTCATGCAGACATTTTTCACAGGCTTTTTCGAATCACCTCTGGAAATCTTCTTCATCTTCTTATCTGCTTTGCTCTGTATCAGGTTTGCTGGGAACACCATGCTTTGTGAAATAGCTTAACATGAATAATGGTCCCTCTGGCTTTCAGGCTGAATCCTTTTGTTGACAGTATCTGGAGTATCCATTGCTCTGATAATTAATTCCTTGTTGCTTTTCTAACACTGTGCTCAGATCACTGCGCAAACATTAGACCCATTTGCTGCTGTGCGCCATTCTTTGTGGACTGTGATCTTGACCTTGACAAAGTTTTATACTTTGGGTCCCTTTTCTGGCTATTGCCTGGTAGTTCAACCATAGAAAAAAAAGAGTGAAAGACAGTTCCAAGTGCCTGGGCTGTCTCTTCTGCTGACCCTCTTGTCCTGGAATTCATCCCATCCTGCTCTCCAAAACAGTAAATGGCTCCACTCTGTGAGGATGCATCTAGATGGCCCAGTGGGAGCACGGGCATTGAGGGCAGTCCAGTGTCATCTTTGAAAGCCTGGCTAAGGAGTGAGTGATGGAGATACCACACAGCTCGTGAGCTTCTTTTCCATTTTCATACATGCGAGATTTGTCACTCCACTGTGTGGCTTGTGTGTGTCAAGCCCAGCCATGCAACGGGAGACCCCTGATGCTTGAATTTAGCGTAAAAAGCCATGTTGTAGAGCTGGTTTGGTTTCACGGTAACCAATGATGAGTGGAAATGCTCTTTACAGTGTTTCTGCCTCTTCCCTTGCTCTACACTCGCTTCTGCCCTGTGCATCTCTGTGCTGGCTCACCACTTTTGGAGGTTGTGCTGTGAAGTCATCTGAGAGCAAATCCAGCTTTAGAAAGTCAAAAAAAGATTTTTTTTTTCTAACAGTTTTTAAAGTTGGGTTGGCTTCTTAATCTGTACTTGAGCTTGCCACATGAAGAGTGGTGCTGGCACAAAGTCAGGGACTGTGCAGTATGGTGCCAGAGTGCAAATGAGAAATGAGAATGGTCATCACATTCGGGAAAACACCCAAAGATGATTTTGCTGTATGTTTTACCTCATGAATCCATAGTGTGTGCCAAACTGTTCTGCACTTTCTTCTAAGGTGAAGGAAAGTCCCCATCTTCTTAGGAGCTTTCAGCATTCCTGGCCATTTCAGGCAGCAGGATCCAAGGACTTCTTGACATCACTGGGAAAAAATGAAACCTCCCTTCTAGTGTTTTCTGTGCTGCTGTTTCTGTGCTCTCTGAGGTTGCTGGTCTGAATACTGAGGTGCGTATTCTGCCTTGGCAGCATGTGAAGAGTTTACAAGAGGAGCAAACTTTCTGTTTTGCCGATGACTTTGGGGAAATGGGAATGGACAGCAGGTTGCTGCTCATTGTCAGAGTCTTTCCCTGGGGTGGCCTTTGGATGGGAACAGCCTCTGTGTGTTTAGTTTTTCCTTAGAATAGATGTGTAATAGATGTTTCAGGAGAAAACACTTGTTAATTAGAGGTGAAGTCAAAGATGGGCAGACTGGGAAAGGTCAGAGCTCTGGAAAATGTTTGTCATTTTGAATTTGTCCGAAAGTAGGCAATATAAGTGTGCATGTGGAGCTAACTATGGTTTGTTTAGAGAAGTTAGGCGTGCAGGGCTTTCAAACCTGGTATAACTGGCAAGTGCTTCTTTCAGAACACCACTAGTCCTTTCCCAGACTACACAGGGTGCTGTACAGTGCCAAGACTTTGTCCACACCACTGCCTGGGCTCTTCCAGGCACTTACTCTCTAAAATGCAGGTCAGGGCCTCTGTGTTACAGCCCAAATAGTGGCAAGGCTTTTTCTGTTATATGTGCTTGAATAACAGTATGTTCATTTGACCTGGCCTACATGCTGTCCTGCTTCTTTGTGCTGTGTTTGCTGATACAGTCAATTCCCTTATCCAGTTCCCAGACCAGCTGAAAGATGCTCCTGAGGTTTGCAAGCATCCAGGGACAGATAACTATTTAGAAGAGAAGCAGAATAGCAACTCAATAGCATTGAAGGGTTTTTGCACACGTTTACAATTTGCTTTTCTAAACTACCTGCCTGTAGTTTTTGTATCCTCAGAAACTGTTAGGCAGTTATGAGATATATTGGCTGGGTACAAAGTTTAAATTGTGCTTTATCATTTCAGAGACACATTAGAAAACCTTGTGTCTCAGCCTTTTTTTGCACAATTTGCAGAGACCTACCCTGTCTGGTTTAGTTGCCTCTGGCTAAAGAGCCTAGAAACAGTCTCCCAGCACCATCCAGGAGTCTCTCATTTCATACAGAATCTATCATGACTGGGAATATCCAAGTGCATAAGTTTAAAGTCAGGTTTCCACACTTATGTGGTGGAGGGAACTCAGAGGAGGACACAAGGAACCAAGAGCATAACTGAAGCAGTATCGCTTTGATCCAGAGGGAATATTCATGATATTTGCTCAGTTTTAGATCGGAGCCAATCTGACACAGCTTCTCTGTCAGTTGTGCTGTCAGTTTAAGTTTTGTTTTAAAACCAGTTAATTTAGTCTACAGGTTGAAAATCCTTCAGACAAGTTTTCTTCCATATAGAAGGAAATTCTTGACACATCCTAGCTGATGATGGCAGAGACAAATCCTTGCTTTCTTGTTTTGTTTTTCTTTGTCACAAGAATGAGAAATTCAGTTCCTGTCCCTAATGAGGAGATGGTTTTCAAACACATCTCTGCATTGCTGTTCAGGATCTGGAAAAAAAATTAGTGTACTCATCAGAAGAATGGAAATGATGCTCTTTTTGCTACTTTTCAATGGCATTTTTACTTTGGGAGTTGAGTTAATATTTTCTTGCTGGAGTGCCCTGCTGAGCCTGGAAGAGGAAAGGAAAGGGCTGGCAGCAGCACACCCCAGGGCAGCAAGGGATTTTGCTCATTAGGCATTTGGAGGTGTCTGAACTGAAGATATGGGTATACAGGACCCATTGGTATCGGCCAGATTCATGCCTCTCACTGTAGTTCCACCAAGGCTGGTGACAGCCACCACCCCTCAAGCAGCTGCAGGGATGCTAGTGGGAGGGTGCTGCCTGCACTGTGCTGGTGGCTGGGGTGGGCAAACGGAGAGGGGGGAGAGGTACAACAGGTCTTTAAATCTCCTGTGTAAACCCAAGCTTTCTGCCCCCATGCTCAGCCCCTCACCAAGGAGATCATCACAAGGCTCTTCATGAAGATCAATTCTCTGAAACCCGCATCTATCAGTGTACAGCTTGTTTGTGTTTCAATGAATCCTGGGTCTGGTAAACACACTTTATGGGCCCCCTGTTGCAGTTGTTATTGCCAACAGAATTCCCTCCCCTGAGTTCAAGCAGGGGTATTTCATATCTTTCTGCAATTTAGGATGGTATTTCCTCTTGTGAAGGTTGCATTTCTTGTTGAGACATTTCCAGCATGCTGGTCAGAAATTATGAACGTTTCTAAATCTCCTTGTCAGAATGACAGCAGTGGGAATGCAAAAATGGTGAGAGGAGAAAAAAAGCTTTCTGGCCAAAGACTTATGGCTCGAAGTTCATTTACACTACCGCCATCATAGACAGTCACACACAAACATGACTTGATTTGGATGGATAAGAAATCAAACCATGTCTTTCTTCACAGACCAAGTTTTCATATCACCTGTTGATGCCAATGATCTGGGTGAAGTCCAAACTCATCATTTGGGTGGGCCTGGGGAGCAAATTCAGAAAAGGTGTTGTCTTGAGAGTCATCATGGTCTCCTGTCTTCTCACAGTCCCCTCCTCACCAGCCTTTTGTCAAGATCATTACAGAGTCATTCTCTCCCTCTGGTGCAGGACTATGATCCCACCTCATGGTACCTGAGCCTAGGCACTGCATGGTGGTTTCCCTGGGATGTCTGAGTAGCAAACTAATAATGACGGGAACCACCTTACTTAGTTTTGGTAAGTGCACTGTTAAAACTTACAGCTGAGTTAGATACCTCAGACTGTCTTTATCATCCACCAGAGAAACTGGTATTTCTAGGCAGGTATTTTGGATGGAAGGAAGCATGTGGAACAAGCTCCGTGCTGTTCATCCAGACACAGGCATCCACACTGTGACTAAGTCCTAACTAATTTGGAGCTAGTTGTCCACGCATTCCAGGGGAGGGAGACTGGTGTCTCCAGTGGTTGGTCACTCCACTGTCTTAGGGGTCTCGCTTGCATGGCCCATGGAGGTAGCCAAGATGACCCCAGCAGACTGAGGACTCAACTTTCAGATGTTAGATGAGCTCAATTCCATTCCATCTGCTCTTGCAACTGGGGAATGCTGCCTTTGCCTTGTTGTACCATGGACCATGCCATTACGGCTCTGCACGTGCCCTCTGAGAGGTGTCACCGTGTGATCTCCCCATGGTCCCTCTGGGCCTGAGAGCTGTCTGGAGAAGGCAGAGACACCCTCAGCATGGGATTCACAGTAACTCCTCTGATCAAGATTTAAGAGAGGCAAGCCCTATCTCCAGCCCTCCATCGGAATTTTCGTGTTGCTCTGGGCAAATCCTTCATCTGAGGATTAGCAGAGACATCTCTCATGGGCTGGCAGTAAAACACTCTGTCAAGGGTCTGCAGGGTCCTCCACAACGAGGCAGTGTTGGACACCAGGGTACTCCTATGCTGGAAATAATGTATGTTCATATTAAATTAGATGTGAACTTAATTCTGACTAAGAGCCTCACTCAGGTCTTACTTCTACAGAGCCAGAAGTGAGCTTGAATGTTTTTCCCATCCTGCAGTAAGGCAGTACTGGAGGACCTGTCTATTCTCCAAAGTGGAGGGAATCACTTAGAAACTGCTGATGGGTAGAAGCTGAGGTGGTAGAAAATGATAGACTTTGCCTCTGGGTAACTGTTCCTGCATGCACTGAAGCAGAAGGTTGTGTGTCAAACTTGCCCTTCTGCTTTAATGAAAAATGCATTAGGGAGGCCAAAACATGAAGAGCTCTGTAAATAAAAGGGAAATAGATAAGATGCAGTTTCCTATGATCTCTCCAGAGCCACGCTGTCTCATCTTCATCATTTAATTACAGATGCAATGTTGAGTAAGTTGCCAAAATAAACTGTCCTGAAACAGAACAGAAATTCTGGGCACAGAAGTAGTCTTTTGATAAGGTTTTACATTTATCTGTGAAAAGAAATGTGAAGAGATTTGTTGGCAGCATTTGTATTTTTTTGTAAACTATGTGCACTTCTTCTGGGGTTTGTTTACTGGCCTGGGTCCGCTATCTGTGTCTCAAGAGCCCTTAGAAATATTGTTATATTTTGACAGAGCCTTTATAACAGCCCTAATGTAGTTGCTGTATCTTGAATCACCTTGCATGTTAACCAAACAATCCAGAATGTATTTGTCACAGCTTGCAAATGTTTCTGTAAACAGTTGACTTAATTTCTGTTCACTCGAAACCATATTCAACAACTTTCCTCATTGTTTTTGTCTGAAACTCAGCTTGAAAGAATTGCTCTGAGTTACATGTTGGGGGAATGGGTTTGAAACTTTTTCCTGCTAGTTCATTAACCCAGTTTAATAGATTCCGTGGGAGATTATTTTCTCTATAGAGTGGTTATTTAAGCAATAGTTTCTATTTTTTCAAAATATTTATAAACCTGTAAGTTCCTCTGATATATTTATTGGTACCTTGGAGCAATTTATTGCACGTATAATGGAGAGGAATGGATAAAGTTACGTCTATTATAAAACTAGGGCATTTTTATTTGCACTATAAATACTTTTGTGCAACTTCTGAAGCCGGTGTACAAAGGAGAGGGTTGTGCTCTTGTACTTGTTTATCTTTACTTTGTTGTTAGTGAATTCTTTCTGGTGTCATGCTTTGTGCATGGCTGGAAAAAGTCACTAGGATTAGAGTCAAACATTAACCTTGTGACCTTCTTGTTTATATACCTACTGTAAGTCTGTTCTGCTTGCACTTCTGCAGTTAGTAAAAGCAAACTTGTGTGCACAGTCCCTGGACGACAGTAGGCAAACTGAAATGTTTGTCAAGATCACTGATACCACATCCCTTCAAAACCAAAGCTTCAGGGGCATATCAGTCACTCAGATTAACCCAGAAGGTGGCTTTTAAAATGTCTGCGTCTGAGTCCTTTCAAAAATAGTAAGCTGACAAGAACAACGTTTTAGCCCAAGGTGGTGATACACAGTGCAATGAATAGAAGACGAGTACACATTTTAAGATTGGGCCAGCTTAGTAAATGAATACAGGCTATAAAATTCAACAAATAAAGACATCCCATCCTCTCTGTTGCAAAAAATGTACCTGGGAAAAACTGAAAAGGATGGGAAACCTCAGATGTTCCTGTTGTTTTTGCAAAGCTGTTCTCACCATCCTTCAGGCTTCTTGTAACGTGTCCTCCTTTCTACCTGCAAGAGAGGGAAATCACTGACTGGTCTTAGGGTGGAAAACATTTGAATGCTGCTACAGTGGGTAATAGCAAAGGATAGTACCTTGGCTTCTCTATCTCTATGTGTATTTGTCAGAGCTTCCTGAAAAACAGTAAATTCAGAAGGTTGTGGAGAGTTCTGGGCTTTGTCCATTTTTACCAAAAAAGCTTAATAGCAAAAGATCAGTGTGCCACAGACCCTCACAAAGACGTGGTGCTGCAGGATGTTACTAGGGCAGGAGTTGGGCACAGATGTTGCCATGGGGCAGAAGAACTGCAGAGTGCTGGGGGGGCTCTGGCCCCACTGCCAACGACTGGGTGCTCCTCCTGCTGCTGGCCCAAATGGCTTCACTGGTCCCTTGGCTCTGCAGCTACAATGACCAAGTATCACATTCAGGTCTGCCTCTTCTGGGACTCATTATGGGGTCACTAGTTCCTGGTGAGCTGATCTGGCACAACTGCCAAATTAACCCCTGTATCTGTTGCACTTGTTGCTCAGCTTGCATCTGGGAAAAGTGAAGGAGAAAGACAAAAATCAGACCTCAGCTGGTCTAATATATTTCTTTTTATGCTGTGGCGGGCAGCACTGGATCATGCCCTGGCTTGCAAGAACCATCTTGCTCGCTGGCTCGGCTATGGCCGGAGGAAACACTTGGTGCAGAGGTACACTCATGAGCCAGCACCTCCTCACTTGGGGATGTCCTGTATGGACCTGCTGGGAGTCTGGCTCCTGCCCAGCTGCTGCACCTCAGTGCCACAGGCACATGTTGACTAGGTACCTACAGACAACAGGCTGCTGTCACTGCATTTAATTTTATTACTTGTACCATATGCTGCATCTTATTTCAGTGAGAACAAGAGCCGGACTCCTCCTTTGCATGCCTGTCATTGTGTGCTCAGAATAAGGATTGTCACTGTCTAGAAGGCAGCCATGAGCCTGGCACAACCAGCCAAATCCCATCAGACCTCCCTTCTTCCCTGTTCCCCTAATTTGTCCATCTGACTGGGCCACCCCGTCCCTACAAGCTCTGGCCGTGGCAGCTGCAACTGCACCTTTCACTGGCTTCCTCTCCTGTCCCAAGGCAAAGTGCATCTTGCTCTCCCCCTTTCCTCCTCTCGTGTTTATGCTCATATGGCAGCTGTGCCAGGTTCAGAAGAGAATATTTGATTGCAGCAATGTCCCTCTTAGAGCAGAGTGTTCTGTAATTACATTATGAAGCACATCATGTGTTTTGATCACACAGGAAATTAATTCAGCCCATCAGTGCATGCTCATCTCAGTGAGACTTAGAAAAATCACTAACAAAGCACTTTCTTCGTCAATTGGTACGTTTTAAAATTGATACACTTTTTTTTCAGTCAGTGAAAGCCTCAGTACTGTTAAGTCCCCAAACACTTAACAGTCCTTGCAGATACCATTTTGAACACATCCTTGGTGGATATGAAATACAGTTATCAACAGAGAAAGTGTTTGAGTAGGGCTCCTCTGTGGAAAAGTAGGGTCAAGCAGAGGTAACTTGCTGGAAAGAAGTAATCTTTCTAAAAATTATTTGTGATTTTCAGTGGATAAGGTCTCCAAGGTAGGGCCTCCTTTCAAAGTGCACATAGACACAAGCCCAGACTATTCAGACTTGGGAAGACACCTCAGAAAGCCAGAGGGCTGTAAATGCAAATTAAATTTTTGCTCCAATGGAAACCAAACAATGATTTTCTGTTATTTTCTTGTCCTATAGGGCAGCCTCTGAGACATTCAGACCTTGTTTAATTTCTGCTCAGTTCCCAGCAGATATAAGAGTGACAGATGGATTACCAAAGGGAGAAGTCCTTAGGAGATGACAGATGGCTCTTAACTGTAGACAAATTTCTCAGGGATGCAAACTAAAAGGACAAAAAAGAACAAGGGTCCAGTCTTGAGTTAACAAGATACTGATGTAAAATGGAGCTATGACGGCAGAACAGGCTGTGCTTGGGGAGCCTATGGTTGTGCAGGGAGACACAGAGGTGGAGAAGACAAAGAAGGAAAATTGCTGGAAATAATGAGCTTTGGAAAGCACTGTGTGCTCTCTGTCCCTGTCCTGTCCTTCCAGGGACCTCTTGTCTATTCCTGAGTACTCATTTGGCTTATACAAAAAAACCCTTTTATCTTTACTACTTACTACTCTTTAAGACTTAAATATTTAACTCCAGTTCTGGGTCAGATGTTGACTCTCCCTGTTAGAAAATGGGAATAATTGCTGTGTGGAGAAAATGCTTAGATTACATAGGTAGACCTCTTGTTTGTGTCAAAACAAGAAGAAAGCTGGTTAGAGAATGGCTGTTAATCATATGAATGAGATAATGTATAGAGATAGTCTAGAGGTGTGTGTGTATATGTACATTTGTGTGTAACCCCAACATAGCCTTCCACTGGGATCAGACTCCTTCGTAATCTTATGGCAACTTTATTGGAATGAGAAAACAAAGGAGAGTATTGTTTTCTAGCAATACTTTAGCATTATAAAGTAAATACTCCAGCAAGTATTTACTAGCAGGAATACTATTACCATGGTTAATGAAACTGTAATCAGTAAATGGAGCCAGATGCAAATATTGGGCTTTTTTCTGTTAAAATGCCTAAATGTCTTAATACGCATTTTCATCCCTCAACAAAAAATATCTATTTTTAAGGCTAGAAAGTGCAAGGGGGCCTGTGAGACTTTGAGTGCTGTGCTACAGTCAGTAATAAAAATGCTATATAAAATGTTAGTGGAAAGTATAAAACTCCACTTCCAATATGGAGGTCTCCCAGTTTCTAAGTGCTTTAGGGTGTTAAAAAGGAGCCTGAGTCTCAGAAATGCTAACTATCAAGAATATTTAGGGCATGTGGTAAGTGTCTGTCATATGTTCTTAATAAATGGGCTATCGAATAATTGATCTGAACAGTAACGGCGCCCTGTGTTGGGTAGAAAGCCTGAGGGATGCTCACTGAAAATGTTCAGACTAGGACATCTCCACAGCACTGCCCAAGTGTGACCCCTGGCTCCATCTCTGCCACTACCAAGGGCAGCCCCTGGACTCCCTTGCAGCTCTCTGCCTGCTCAGGATGAACAGCCCAAAGAGGATTTTCTCCATCTTTCTACATCTTTCTAACATGGTATTTCCCAGTAGCTGAGTGTGCAGGTGGCCCTGGCGAGCATGGACCCAGGCTCTGCAGTGCTACAGGAACCACCTCCAGGAATTATCCATTTAAAATTTAATTTAAAGTTTCTGTCTCTCTCCTCTAGCCCCCAGAGTCCCCCATCCTATTGCTGGGATGTTTTATGGCCCTTTGGCTCTGCAGAATTTTCCTTCAAAGCCTACATTTGCCTATGTGGGTAATAACTGTCTGTGGGTTAAGTACAGCTATTTCCCAGTATAGTGAATTTAAGGATGGGTGACAGACTGTTCACATGATCTAACTTCAGACCTCTAATACAAGTGTTCTCTGGAGGATCAAACCTCTCTCTGTTGGATTTCAGAGGGAATTCAGGACCTTAAATGTAGGATTTTTAACCTGCACTCTAATCAGAAGTAGGTGGAATAGCTCTCTCTGTGAGGAGTGTCCCAGACATCTCTAAACACATCCCCCTCTGGTGCAGCTTTAATTGCACACAGACAACTGAGTGCTACATATCAACTCAGTAATGTTTCTGGGGAGGGAGAATAAACTTTGCAGCCAAGAGCAGTTTTCCTATGACTGTTTTCCCAGTGTAGCCCCCTGCATCTTTGGTTTTGTTTATGAAAAGGCATTTTTGTTTACATGGAAAAACAAACCACAAGAGTTTTATCATCTGTTATCCCTCTGTTTCTTCAAGTACACACATGTCCTTGATAAGAGCCCTGCTTGGGCACTGGCTGGGGTTCAACGACTGCATCATGTGTCTGGGATGAGCAGTTACCACTAGGAGTAAGCAGTTGATGCAAACAGTTAACAAATAACCCATAGGACTGCTGTGGTTCATCCAAGGCAAATCCAGCACTCAGCTAAGTCTTTCTAACTAACTTTGGGAGGGCTGATGTAAGATGTTTACATTGTTTGCAGTTAGTTCATTGAAAATTAAAGGTGGTTCCAAAAAATGGTGCTAAGATGGCCAAATTTCCCGCTATACAAAAGTCTTTTGAGTGGGGCAGCAGAGCCAGAAGTGTGTTTTCCATTTTGATTTCATGATGAAATTTGTATCTCAGACCATTAAATATACATCAGTGAGACATCACCCTACTGTCACAAATGAAGGTGCTTGTTTCTCTGAATCATGCAGGGGGCTGTGGCTATGCCAGGAGCTGGAAGATGCCATAGGTGAGTAGGGAAAGAGGGACAGTGAAGCAGGGCTGGTGCTTCAGGCAGAGTCAGACACCTCTTCCCTAATGGACGTCTCATGGGGTGGCCCTGTGATTGACACACTGTTTTCACACTGCACCGCTGTGTGAAACAGTTTTCTTGTTCCACACAACTCCTTTGACAGCCCTCAGCAGAGAGACCTTGAGGAAAGGGACAGAAAATGTGCAGAACATCTCTTTTTTATCCCTTCATCTCATATTTGCTTTACTAGCTCTTAGGAAGCTGTTCCTTATAACCAGTATGGAGCTGATGTGCAGCTGTGCCTATCTGGTCACAGCCTGCACTGGCAGTTGGTTCTGTGTGACCTGCTTCTTTCTGTGCCCTTACCATCGAACATACAAATACGCTGGCAGGCTCAGGAAAAACATGTGCCTTGTTTTTTGTACCCCTCATGCTTTAGAAGGAAAACTGTTTTAAGACTGACTATGCCCAGCTGAATTCTAGAAGAATAATTTATATTGTAACAGAAGACATGGTTAGAAAGAAACTCAGAAAATACAGTCATTTTGGCTAGAAATTGCATTGCAAGTTGTTTCAAATCAGAGGTTATTTTTTGGTCCAGTTTCAAGGTACAGAGTATGGTTTAAGGTGTCTTATTATTACAAAAATGTTTAAAAGGCATTATACAAATACGTCATGCAGTTCTCTTGAGAGAATAACATGCATCTCTGTGTGATCACCACGGTATGTTGCAAGAGGACATTTCTGAGTGCCAGACAGACATGTTACTTAATGAAATAATTTTTTCTTTTAAAGCTAATTTACATTTCATGCTTTTGGCTCCTCAAGTACATACTGGAGGCAGAACTAGCTGCATGCCTTTAGCTTTTCCAGACTACAGAGGAATTAAGAAACAAGTGAACAAAATTAAAAGAACAGAAGGAAATATTGACAAAAAAGCCTGAATAGGAGATAGCACGTTGGTGAAAACAAGGAGAGCAGAGAAACAAAGAGGAGGAGAAGAAAGGGGAGGTGATAAGTCTCTTCAGTGTGGGCAGGGGAAGCCCGATGGCCAGACAACCCTGCCCATGGGAGGGGAGCAGTCGTCTGGGCTGGTGAGGAGGGTTAGCAAGCGAGGAGGGAGTTAGTGTGCTCCCTGGGGTATAAATATGTTTCTGTAGATGTTAGATTCTTTTTCCTCCTCTGTCACAAGAACTTGTGCTGGTTTGGGACCTTCTCAGAGTCCATTCTGAATTTCTAAGCTTCCTCTCTGTATGGTTGCTGCTGAATTTTGTTGTTTCCCACCCAGACTGTTCCTGTACCCTGCGCTGGTGGGTCTGTTTCAGCATTAGAGAGGCAGCGTTTCTGCCCTGCTTCGGCCAGACTCTTGGTCCATGGCATGGAGAGAAAATGGCCTCAGGGCTTCCTCTCCGCACTGCCCCAGGGCACCTCCTCCCTGGGGCTGGCTTGCCCCCGTAGCATGAACCAGACCTGCCCACAAGCTTTGCAGCAATGGGGAAAGAAGCTAGAAAGATAGTGAGAAAGGTCTGGGTGAATATATGTGTGTTTCGCAGTGCAAACAATCCCCGCAATGTTGGTCCATGGCTGAAGCTGCAGGAGGAACTGGCAGCACCACTGTACCCTCTGGACATGCTAGCATTAGCAGAATTTGCTCCTGGTGCTGTCTGAAACTCCACAGTTCCAAAACAATAAGCCTTGTCCTCATGGAATAATATTACCAAATTTCTCTATTTTAATTATAAAGTCTTTTCTATTGAGCCTCTGGCCACAGAAGCCATTTTGATGGAGTTGGAGTCCCAGCCTGCTGTTCAGAGAGAGAGGAGGAAAAGCTGTAGCCCACATGCTGTGGGCAGGAGCTGGAAATCAGGAACTGTAACAGGCAGCATCGAAAACAAGTCCGTGTTTATTTTGAAAAATGCTGAGGGCTTCAAAACACCCAGGAACGTTGGGTGTCTTGGTGTTAACAGGATTGTAATTTAATATGGACACAGAAGGCACAATAATCATTAGGTGTCGGGTCTCCTCTGGGATGCAGCAGCTCAGACACAGCACTTTGAAACTACAAATAATTTGAGGCTCAAAGGGATGGCTGTAGGCAAAAGGCTTTGAATTGTTGTCATTGCACTTCCTGAGTCCTTTATGTGAATCTGAAGATTTGGTGATACATGAAAGAGCCATGTCTTGGCATTGTGCAGGGAGCTTTCATTTCAGTCTGTGGGATGTGTTTTATTGGTGCAGAATTGATCCTGATGGGAGTGTCGGGCTGGGAGGGCTCACCACATACCCCCCAGGAAGGTCAGACACACCTGGTGAGTGCTCATCCTCCAAAGCTGTGGCTGGTCACCTCAGAGGAGATCAGCAGCAGGAGAGGTCATTGCTGACACCTTTCCCGACCACTCCAGTGGATGGGGTCAGCTCCATAGCCCAGGCACCAGGGCGGGAACATTGCATCACATCCCCCATTTTCTGTCTAGCCTCGCTCTTTCCTCACTTCTTTCTCTCCTTTTCTTGCCTGCTGTTCCTTGGTTTCATCAAATCTCAGAGGGACATCCAGCAAGCAGTGTCACATAGGTGCCAGCGCTTTGTGGTCTGAACTGTTAGAGCTCACTGGGAAGATGATGGCTTGGGTTTGGTACTGGTGCTCCCGTGTTTCACAGCCATAAACGTGTGGAGCTGATGGCTGGGAACGCCTGCCCAGGGAAGGTGAGCATGGTGAGCAGGTGCCCTCACCAAGATGCTCGCCTGCATGATGGCAGAGCTCCCCGGCCAGCCACCAGCACTCTCTGCAGCCATGGGAGTGAAGCAGCAGGACACAGTTAACTGCTAGCAGGGACATGTCAACACATGGAACCCTTTATGCCCATTTTTTTTTTTTTTTCAAAAACAAAACAAAACCCAAAAACTCAACTCTCAGTTCACAAAGTAATACCAGATTTTTCCTATGACAGTGTTTTTATTCAGAACATTTACAGTTAAAATACTGCTGGAAGTTGGACAGGAAAATCAAATTGAAGATAACTCTAACTTAATTATGAAGGCAAAAATGCTTCTTTGAAAACATAAACATGTTATTCTATTTCCTTCTGAGTCAAACTAATGTTCCACTATTTATATGTATTTCTTGTTGCTGTATTGTGGTCATCGGTTATTTTCCTGAAGTTCACTGTCACCTGAAGAGATATTTTCCTCTTCTCCAACTTATTTCACAGGTCTATAGAGGAGCATTCAATTGCCAGCTTTTCTCCATGCTTTTGCTCTTTGAAACTGTTACTGAACGTACGCACTTTAAATTAGGAAAACCAAACAAGGAGAATCTAAACCATGCAAATTATCCTGTATTCTGACATGAGCGACAAAGTATTTATTTTGTTATGAAGTTAAAGTAATATACTCTCTAATGATGCCAGAAGTTATTATTTTGGATGAAAGAGCTTATTTCATAAGCTGTTTTACAGACCTGGCGTCTGCATTTCACATATATGACCACGTAACAAAACAGTCTATGTTATCTCATTATAGCATCTCAAACGTGGATTGGGCAGGGCTTACTTGTATTAAACAATGGCTTCATGATAACAGAGCATGTATCAAACTAATGGGATGACCATTTGGCACTTAGTTCCACTTAGCAATTTAAATGTGGGGTTAGATAAACACTACCATTTCTTTTTCTTTAGACCATTCCTTCATGAACATTTATTTGCATAAACAGGAATGTTTTGGAGGTGGTCTGAACTGAAAATTGTACCCATGTTTCAGCCCAGCAACTGCCCAGACTTTGTTTTGTCCATTAGTTTTTCCATCACTAAGTTTTGCCCAAAACAGTCATTATTATCTAATTTTTAACTTCGTTCATTAAAGTAGTTTCAACTTAAGCTTTTATTAAGAGCACTGCTGGTGAACCCCAAGCCTTAAACTTTAAGGTTTCTGCTTTCCAAGAGGAAGGATGAGGACTCTCAGCAGACATCACTGTGGTTTGAATTCTGCCTCCTCTGCAGACCTGCTTTGTGACTCTGAGTGAGATACTCACTGCTGCTTTTTGACAGAGGAGACCTGCAGGATTCAGTTGTCACCAGGAAACATTGTTTTGGGCTCAGGACTGCCTGAGGCAATGTCCAACAGCCCAGGTAGAGACTGGGCCCTTGCCTTGCAGGTGCAGGACACTGTTGTGTCATCTCCACTGTGTTGTAGAGATCTCTACCCTATTGTAGAGATAAGACATTATCCGCTGCCTTATTGCAGCATTTGTATTGTGCATAACCTTGTGATGGAACCATACCATGTAAAATTGCTACCGTGGCAAAGAGCCCCATGGTTTCAATAAAAGCACACAAGAAAACATCTGTAGGCTTTCTCATAGTAAAGCTTTCAAAGAGATTTGTTGCTTCTTGTTGGTTTTCTATCCATCATGAGTTAATCATATGAGGAAGGGAGAAAGAAAAAGTAAAACTGTTTTTCTGGCTGACAAGACAAAAGACCACAGCAGCTCTGGAGGCTCAGCTCTCATCTGATCTCTTATCTGAGGTCTTCTCCAAAGCTGAGCTAATTTCAGTGACCAAACCCATAATATCCAAAAGGATTCAGTTACCTAAACTGCTTGTAGCTACACCCTTGTCTGTTGATTAGACCCAAGTGCTGGTACAGGAGACCTAGTTCCACTTTACTGAAAAGGGCCTATCCAGGCTGCAAGACTGTACACGCTGGTTCAGAGGTGCTTATGGTTTTGTCAAGGGGGATGATAAGCAGACTTGCTGTAGCATGCTTACTCTTCTCTTAAGTTTGTAAAGGAAGTAGGCTTAGTAGCTCAAGAAGTAGTAGTGATTTTACAAGTTAGCCCTTAAATTGGGGGCGGGGGGTGTTAAATGCAGAAAGCTGAGTAAATGAGATGCAATCTCTCCTACTATTCATACAAGATCCAGGCCATTTCTGAGGATGCAGGTGCTTGTGTTAAGTTCATCTCTCCTCAAAACAGCATTTAAGAATGTGCCTTCAGTTCAGAGCCTCTGCAAGTGCTGCCTGAAACAAGAACCCTCTGGGACCCCGGCTGACAGCGCTGCCACTGCTGTTGCTGGTCCTCCCATGGGAGCTGCTGCTGCTATAGGTTTCAGCAAGCCTTAAAAAGGCAAGGTCTATCTAGTAACATTGATGAGATGACTCTTGAGTCGAGGACATCCAAATTCAATCATGATGGGATGCTGTAGGTGCTTTTCGGACAACTCTACTGACACACTGATCTCAAGAACATGAGTATTTAAGACATAGATTGTGTTACAGCCTGTGGTTACTCGGTAAAAATCTGGATCCAAAGGCTGAAATAAATTTAAACCACCTTATTTTCATGCTGAAAAACATACAAATATAGTTGAGCATTTTGAGAACTGTCCATGTTGTACCCATCAACATTTACCAGCTAATGTCCCACGCTGAGGAGTGAAAGCAGGGAATGAGCAAGCCATATTGATACACTAAATTACTGGAAAATATGAAAAAGAGGGGAATGACTGAACTGAAAAACTCATGTTTGGATAAAGCATAACCAGACATATTTAGTTGTTGGGAAGGAAAAGCAAAAAATTGGTGTTTCTTGACACAAACCTGCTCCTAATTGGGCTTTTTAAAAGAAATTTAGGGATAATGAAAACAATCCAGGATGGGTCAGGAGTAGTTTAATCATCATCTCCTGTGAACTCTAGTGTTACCTACAGCCTACGCCTCCAGAACAGCGAGACTTTTCAGACTAGAAATTGCTTCAGATTCATTGATTCCTTTCTTTCAGCACAGAACAAGAAAAGATTGAATGCCCTCTGTCTCTTTTAGGACCCACATGTGAACTTTCCCGTTAGAACTGTATATTCCAGTGATCCAGGAAAAAAGATTCCAAGCTACCTTTTCTGTGACCACAGAATTTTCAGATTTTTCACAGTGTAAGTTTTTCCCTCCCATGCTAACCTCTTAGCAGACCAACAGGCCAATCTGAAAAGGTTCAGGTATGCTCCAGATCCATTTCACAAGTGCAGGACTTCTTAGAAAACTTTATCCTTTAGAGCCAAGGCAATGCAGATGGAAATCTAACGAAGGCATGGATTTCTTGTGGGATTTCTCTGGTGTTTCCCTTGGTTGGGCAAGCGACAGGAACTAATATTTCTCACTGCAAGATGTAGGGAAGCTGTTCCCAGTCCCAGCAGAACAAAAATGGGTAGAAGTTACAAAAAATGAGAAAAGCAAGGAAAATCAAGCTTAGTTGGATTTCCATTGTTGTGGTACCAATGTTTGAATCTCTTTAATCTGCCCTAGCTCTTAAGTTAGCAAATTTTAAGCTTGGATTAATTTTTTTTTTTTCTTGCAGTTTTTATATGATTGTTCTCCTGATAATTTTTGAAAGAATAAATCAAGCTATCTTTATTAATAAAATTGCCCAGTCTCTTCACTGCTGAAATAAATAACATAATTCTCTGCCTTTGACCTGGGAAGTATTTATGGAGCCAGTTCCCAAGACTTCAAAAAAGAAGACTAAAGATAATAAAAACATATGTCAACGTCTTAGGCTTTCTTTCTACTGCTTCATTGCTACTTCAGTGATCAAAAGGAGAAAAGTCATTATTAATGTTTAATCTAGCTAATACTCTCGTGGTATTCCAGTTTGACTTGGCTCTTTTTAGTGTGCTGTGCTTGCTTTGCCTAGGGTAGGCTGAATTTAGCCATGAATCTGCAGTCACAGAAAGACAAAATTATTTATTGGTTGTGACGGATAGTAATAAAGTGACACCAAAACAGGATGAGGTAAAGAATTTCATTAAGCTGGACATGTTAGAAATAAAATTATGACTTGAGGAAAGAAACTAAGCAAGAGCAAGCCAGACCCAGCTATAGAGCTTTGGTTTTTTATATTATTTCAAAAGCAGCTCTGCTTTCAAAAAACACAAGCAGGGTTCAGCACAGCCATTGTTCTGGGAGGTATCTCCTCGTCCGGATTTGGATGCTTGTAGCTTATTTTGAAACGCTGCTGCATTGTTTCTGATGGTGAGGTTATGATTGTTCTGTGCTAGGAAATTCTCTTGTGGTTATGAAGTTTTGAACTGAAGAAACAGAAAGCTTTCCCAAGTGAATGCTACAAGAGATGGGTTTGTGACACCAAGGCTACCTCTGACCCCTGTGAAATCCAGGAAAGAGTTGTTCAGGATGCAGTGCTGGCCATCACTGTGTTTTGTGTTTTTGTGTTTTTGAAGTCACGTTTCATCAGGGTATTTAGGTATTTAGGTGTTTGGGGGTTTTTTAGGTGTTTTTTTGTTATGGGTATGGTCAGACTCGGTGATCTAGGAGGTCCTTTCCAACTATGAATATTCTGTGATTCTGTGATCACTTGTGCATGGTATAATTTTGGATGAGATGGCTGGTGCCTTGCTTCAGCAGGATTTTCAGAAGACAATAGATGAGATTCATTGGAACTTAATGTAGCCTCTTTTCTGGACTACCGGTGTGTTCAGGTTAGTGAGTCTGGCACCTCTGAAAGTTAATCCCACCCAGCTGGACTAGGCACCTAGGCAGGGGTAAACTGCTTCTCAGACGCTTTCTGTTTTCCTGGCTGGAGGTGAAGCCTGGATAACTGGCTGATTTAGGTAGGGACCAAAATGTATTTGTTTAATCTGCAGGTGTCTTGAGTATGTGCATCTGAATAAATTATAAATTTCCTTTTTTTTTTTTTTTTTTTGAAAAGGGGGGTGTGCAAGTCAGTGTCTAAGATTTTCAAAAATCTAGAAATAAGATAAAATTTCACCATGAGGTGCCTGTGCTAACAAACTGTTGATGGCCCTGTTGATACTATGTGAGCATGGTATGATGACCAATCCAGGGAGAGCTTGTGCTCTTCCTAATACCAGAGTCAGATCAGTCTTGGTCAGAAATAGCAGCATCCTAGCAGAGGAAAGGGCTCCTTTTCTCTGTGGAAATGGAAGAGAGCAGAAATATATTAAATTTTTTAGGTCTTCAAGACTGCAGAGGTTTAGAAATTGTGCCAGCTCTGTTCCTGTTCTTCAGTCTGCCTTTTTTTTTCCATTGGCATTCATCTGTTATCACCACCTCTTCCCTTCTTTCCCCCAGACCTTCTCTGGAAGCTTAGCCAAGGCCACCAGTTCTGACCCACAGCAGTAGTGAGCGCACAGCACCGAAGGCTGCATCATGGGGGATGGTTACCTGGCGCTGCTGAGGATTAGGCCCCTGCCATGAAACAGCCTAACAGCTTTGGCATTTATTCTGCCACGTGAGAAGACACATCTCTCCTTCGCTGCTAGGCTGCAAAATGCTTACAATGTTTTCATTAAGATGCAATGTATAGGGAGCACAGGGAGGGAGTGCCTGAGCTCTCACATTGGATTAGGCTAATAACCCTGTACACTGTTTAGGTATTTAGTGTGCTTGTGGCGCTTATGATATTAACTAGAAGTCCAGACAGCAAAGCCCCAAGATTACATTTTGCACTTTAGCTAAGTACTTCATCTGAAATGTTAATAATCTCTCGATTAAGCACTTAAACAGCAGATTAGGTTTAACAATGGGGCTTTTGCAGTCACAATCCTATCATAACTACAGCTGCCAGACTTGTGGCTGGGGGAAAACATTTCTTGTTAACCCTCGCAGCAAAACTATTTAGGAGTTCACCTATACTATTAACATGATATTCCAGAGTATTTTATTTTGAAACTATCTGAAATGGCCATGGTATTTTAAATGTGCAGTAACCAGAAGGCTGGGAAACCTGCTCTACAACTGGGGTCCCACAGCTTCTTGCCCACTCAGAAGGGAGTAAGTGAGGAAAGGCTCACTGTCATTAAGGATCCTCTTCTTGGAGATGTATGGCTGTGGGGAGGGGAGAAAATGCTGCTAGAGGATGTGCATTGATGTGTATATTCTGAAACACCCACAAACCTCCACTGAGCACCAGTAAAGATTCAGTGACAGCACTCTGTGGCAATGTGGGACATCTGGAAAAGAGCAGCAAGAGTGATCTGAAGTCTACAAAAATGAGCTAGACAAAGGATTAAATCAATTAGTGATGTTCAGCCTCAAGAAGAGAAGAAATGGGGAATGGGAAGAGGAAATAATGTTCTTTCCATGCCTGTGCTGGATGAAACACATAGTAGACCTGAATTACAACAATGAAGAGATAGCTTAGATGTTGAAGAACTTCTTCAAAGCCATGGCAGCCATCTCTGTGATGAAGTTAGTTGGCTGTCTGGTGTGAGTTGTTCCTGCCTTGAAGCAGAGGGTGAACTCAGCAAGTGCTCATGAGCGAGCCCTGTGGCACTGAGCAGGTGTCCCACCAGGCCACTGCCTTTGTCCCTGTGCTGCTTTCACCCTCTAGCCTTAAAAACCAGCACAGGCGCCCAGACCACTCTGAGGAAAGCAAGCAGAAAAAGAACAAAAATGAATGCCTTAGAAAATTCTAGAAGTCATTGACACTTCGTATAATATTTAACAGATGACAGACCTAGATGACAGAGAAATTAGACATGCTATGATTCTGTGATCCTTTTCCCAGAATGTGTCTTTATCACATTAAGAACCACTTCAGAATAAGGAAAGAAAGAAGAGGTATTTTTAAAAAGGAAACAACCTTTAAGCTATTTCTTCTACAGAACAGAGGTTGCACATAGAGCTCAGGGTTTTCCTAGATCCATGTGGGGCTGAAAGAATGACCTACTTTTTTCGAAGGGCACCAGATTTTCTCCATGCTATCTGACCTCAATCCTCAATGACCTTTCGAACTTGTAGTTATGTGTCACATTTGGTGTACTCCTTGACATTCTTTTTTTCCCGTATTTAAAAAAGTGGGGGGGGAAGTAATGTTAGCTAATACCCTCATTATAATGATCAAGAAACAGACAAACTTCATTAATGGATGGGCATCAGATTCATTTGCTGTCATCATGCATGAGAGAAAAGATTTAATATTTCAAACCTTTAAGCTCTACAAGAGAATGTATCATTAAAACATGGTTCACTGATCATGGAGTGCTTGGAGCTCTGTAGGAGGACTATGTTTTAGACTATAGAGAATTGTCTGATATTATTAGTTTAAGCAGGCCAACACTTACTGTGACTTGAACTGTTAACGCTTCCTTTTCCCTTTGTTTCCCTGTTCTGTTCTCCCTCCAGCTTTGTTAGTGACAAAACGGGAGACCAGAAGCTGTAACCTGCTCCCTGTCTCTGGGCATTAATCAGTTTAGGGTAATAAATTTAGAAATTTATCTGAAAATAAAGGAACCAACAAGAGCTATTGACATTAATTCCTTACCTAGCCGCTGCTTTTGAACTAACACACAGCTTGGCTGCTGCTTGTTAAACAGCAGTGCAAAGAAAACCACGAGATGATAAAAAGAAATCTTATTACATGGACAGGTCTTCAGCAAGTGGTCGAGTGATTTAGTTGGAGTGTTGTGCCTTGATGTGGCTAAAAGGAAAATAATGAAGCCAAGCAGGGGGTCAAGAGCAACGCGAAACAGTGATTAAAGCTGTTTATATCTCTTTGTTGGCATGGATACAATCAAATAAGCTCATTAGACATTTTGAATTGCAGAAACATAGCTCAGAAAGCAGCCTGAAATAATATCTGCTGTTGCACTTGCACAGAGCTTCCCTCTGTGCTTTGCCAGTTAGTTTTAGCCTTCTGATATGTTCTTTAAAGGAATAAATGAAGTGAATGCAGATATGTTCAAAGATTTATAAAGGAATTCAGAGTGGACATGAATCTGATGTTAAATAAAATGCAGATCAGATGTTAAAATATTAGGGGAAAAATACTGAAGGCTACATTTAGGAAAAGTAAGTTGTTTTTAAATGGGGCCTTTTCAGGGCAACCTGAAGACACGAGCTCTTCCCCAAGCACACTCTTCTGTCCTGAACTACTCACACCCCACTGGCAGCAGGAGAAGGAAACGGTGACCATGTTCTGTTTAGCTGAACTTTGGAAGCAGAGGGGTTTTGTACTACATCCTTTAATCACACTGTAAATTTTGCGCTCTTCTTAATGATGTTTCCTCCTCTGTCCTTTGTATACTCTGCAGGATTGGATTTAATTTGTGAACAGTTTTGGAGAGCAGGTGAGACTTTTGCCAGCAGTGATGTGAATGAATAACTTTAAGGTCAAGCTGTTGATTGTAAGGACCTGGAGTTGTGTGTAACCTGGAGTTGTAAAGGTGGGTTGTTGGTAGGCACAAAATACACCCAACAGAGCAAGGAATGAAAAAGCCCAATCTTGGTACATGGAATATGGGAGAATGGTGAAAAGCCTTGGATTGGCTGTCTCTGTAGATTGGTCTACTGGTAATTACCAAGTTATTACTTCGTCCTGATACAGTCAAAGAAGTGCCACTTTCGGAGGGCTGAAGTCTGACCTCCAGACATCGCTCAGGGAAGGCAATTTGGTGGTCAAACTCGTGAAATGTGCTTGTGACCCACTCTTGTGTCTTGCAGAGGCATCATGCAGGCACGAGCAGGAATAATACAGATAGACATGGGGGCTGGAAAGGCCTTGGACATCCGATCTAAGCCTGTGAGGTTTCCAGTTAATGCAGACTCTTTCTTCAACTGATGTGGTAACTTATTTCCCCACCATAACTCAATTTGGTTTTTCCTAAACTTGCCAGTGTGGCTAATGTGGTCACAGATTTTATACGCCACTGTTAAGTGTACATATTTAATGCCTCAGCAAATGAATAGAAATCTGCTCCTCGTGAGCACAGCACTAAACTGTGTCGCCAATGGCGTGCGCTGGAGCGCTGAGCACAAAATGTCTGTGGCGGATGCTGCAGAAATAAAAGAGACTGGGTGGAAAAACTGGAGGACTGTGGGACACGGGCTAAGCAGCATATGGAAACTGCTGTACCAAGACAGCTTTGCTTTGATGTGTGCTTCTTGTATAATTACCATGTTAACTAGCTGACAGGCTACGGTTGTGGTGGAGATATGGAATGACTCAAAAAATGTCATTGGTATCACTGGGAGAAGATCCAAACAATAGACAGAGCAACCAGGGAGGCTGGATGCGTTGAAGGTGGCCCCGGCAGCCACTCATCAGAGTGCTGGGAAAAGACCATACCCAGGAGGGACAACCCAGCAACATGGGGTTGTCTCTGAGCAGAGCTGCCAGTGGTGGGGACGCAGCCTCTGCCCTGCTCAGTGGTGGGCAGGCTGGGCTGTGAGCGTCTGCCATAAACCAGAGTCCGCCCAGTCTCTTCATGAGCATACTCAGAAAATCTTCCATCCAGGAGTCAGGGCTGTGTGAGGGGTGAGGTGGGAAGATCCACAGCAGTGATCACACTGCCCAGATCAGAGCTCCCTGGGGAGAGAGAAACCTGCTGCTAGGGCAAAGGGACTATCACCCGTCCTGTTGTGGCACTAGCCACAAAGTCAGGCAGCACTGCTGGAGCTGCAGACTGGCCCCATGGTCCTTCAGAGATGATAGTAAGTCTCTCCATCTCAGCATCACAAGATTTGCACGTCCAGGTCAGGGGTAGGAAGGCAGTCAGTCAGTGTGCCTATGGAGAGTTTTCAGCCAGCCTTGCTGCCCCCAGGAGCAAAGATGTGTCCTGGAGGGTTCCCTGCCCTGGGACTGTAGGCAGGGCTGCCTCAGCAATGCCACTACGTTGCAAAAGTCCCATCCCTGCAGTCGTCACCCTCCACCTTGGTGCACCCACATTAGGACATTTTCTGCCTCTTTGGTCTCCCTTGCAGCCGGGAATAACTATCCCCTGCTTTTCTAACTAATACTTTGTGCCCACAGTTATTATTAGAAGTATATCTGATTCTTGCCAGAAATAAAGGTAATTACAAGCTTCAGGCTGGCACCTTTCTGTCTACCTCCTGCAAATATTTAAATCGGGATTTTGTTACCCAATGCTTCACATAATTAGTTTTCAGTAGTATTTTTCCACTGCCCACACATAGCTGAAGATTGTGAAGACCAGATCTCCAAACCCAACAGCCAGAGCGGCAAATCTGACCTAATAAGTAAAATTCTCTTACGGATATTGTTTTGCTGCCTGTGCTACAAAGTTCTGGAAGGACATGTCTTGTGTGGGGGACTGTTATAGTTTGTTCCATTTTACAGTACAACACTGGCATAGAAGACTTTGTCTTTTCGGGGTTTTTTTTGTTTATTTTCCTGTATACAGACTCACACATTTCTGGCCAGGGATTAATGGATAAACAATCAGTGGGAGGCACTTTTCTATAGATATTTTTAACATAGCTTTCCAACTGTCTGCTTTGTTTTCTGATCTGTAGCAAGCCAGCAGTGACACAACAAAAGGATCGATGGCTGCCTGATTCCTGCCTACAGTGAAGCCTCCCCCAAATAAAGAAGCATTTCTGGGGGCTCTCCTCTGGTTCTCCTCCAGCACTCTCTGACCTTGAGGAAAAGGATCCCTTCATATTTTTTAAGAAGTATTGGCCACGTAATCATGGATCAACTTCTGATCTTGCTTTTGGGTGAAACAGACCCTCTTCTTGTGCACTCTGCTATTAAACAGTTCGTAGAGGTCAATTAGTCTGTGCTTTGTTTTGCTGTGCAAGGCCCACAGTGGGAGTCAGCTCTCCCTGCCACTGATGATGATCTTTTATAACCCTGTGCTGCAGAATTTGCTTTCTTGGACATCTATATGGAGAGTGAAGGAGAAGTGGCTGTTGTACTACCTCACTGGCTAATGTGGACACTAGAATGGAGACATAGGGACCCTGACTCATGTTTACCTAGAGCAAAGCTTCACCTTTCATGAAAAACATGCAAAGTGCAACCCTGTTCCTGTCTTGTGATCTGAAGGGCCAAGTGGAGCAGCCACAGAGAATGGACCACTGAACACAACCTTGCCAGAAGCTTTAGGCTCATCCTAGGTACATGAACATGACATGATGGATGAGAGCTCCACCTCCTAATCGCTGTATTTCTTAGCTTGCTGGCTCTCATGTTGGAACACAGAGATTTTACAAGTGTTCATATCTTTTCCTGCCCTCTGAGGGAAATGCATTCAAAATATATAAATCCTACAGATCCCCAAGATGTGTATAACATAGCTTGGCAGCAGAGCACTTCAAGAAATGAAAGCTCTGAGAAAACTTGCCAGCTCCTGAGCTATTTCTAACTTGGTTTCCATCATGGTGTGGAAAAGGTTTTGGCAAGACAGCTCTCAACAGGAGCTGAATTCAACAGGCAGAGGCTGCCAGGCTGTGACAGTGGGTCACTCGGCACCCTCAGAGCAGAGTGCAAGCTTGGTACGTGGAGACCAGTGCCAACTGCAGAGAGAGGAATGGGCTGCAGGCGCAGGGCAAGTGGGACAGAATAACAGGACAAAGTTAACTAGATTTCCAGTCCGTCCACATGCCTGCTAGTCTCTACCACATTTTTATGCAACTGGTCTTGGTTTCTCTTTCCAGGAAGCCACCAACAGCCTGCATAATATTGCATATAAAGTTCTGAAAGACTCATGGAAAGCCAGAGGGAAGAGAAGGCTTTGGAAATCCTTAGAGGACTAGTAGAGCTGTCATGGATGGTATATTTACTCAAACAGTTTTATATTTGCTTAAGAAAATCTGTTTTTCCTCCAAATCGCCACAAAATAACGATAAAAGTCCAAGGAGGCTGTGCGACTTCCAAATGCTTTCCTAATGATCCCTAGTGGGTAGCATGCACTTTCCAGGCTCTAGTTAACCCCACTAGGATAGGAAATGTAATAAAAATATAATTTTAAATCTTATAGTTCATTAAAATGGAAGAGCTTTTGTATTCATTTCAGAGTTTCAGGGTGCAATTGAGACCCCAGAATGAGACACTTCAAACCACAGAAGCTGGAAAAGCTGCTGAAGAAACACACTATTTATATCATCTAATAGTGACCCTTTTCCACACTGAGTCAATTTATTTTTCCTCCTGACGTCCTTGCTCTGAAACTCACAGATCTTATATTTGCCTCCTTGTACAGCATGCAAGCTGTCATTAGCAACTTAGGTATGTTTGAAGCATTATTTAAAACAGAACAGCTTTCTGTGAAAGGAGCCTGAATGCCGTGTCTGCTGGTTGGGTGTACTGATCCTGTTTTCCTCTGTCTCACATCAAGGATCTCTTATCTTTGATTAATGCTGCAGCTCTCATGCGCATGGGTCTGTTCACCTTGCCAAGCTCAGGCAGCTGACAGAGCTTTGCTTAAACAGCATGGCTAACTTTTCATTTTGGTTTGGATCCTCCTCTGAGCCTGCCCCCATACTGCCCAAGCCTGCTCTGGGACACTGGGCACTGTCATGACTCAGGGTGCTGCCAGTATCCTGTGCCCTCAATTCCTCCTGCAGAGATTCCTCTTGTGCTTGTCTTTCTCCTTACTGCCCTAAGCATGACAACTCATCCAGAGGGTGAGCTTGGAGCAGCTACTAAAACCACCCAAGAAAACCCCATCCCACATTTGCAAATGCTGTGCTGGCACTTGTGCAGCCAGGGAAGAGCAATGGGCTTGTCCCACCGTCCCAGCATGAGAATGCTGGTCCCTGGAGAATGATGAGATGTGGCCGCTGGCAGCCCTGGCACACGACCTGCAGAAAAGCAATTTCTTCTCTGCAGCAGAACAAGTGACCCATGTGAACAGGCAAAAGTGACTGACCAGCCTTGAATTTCAGCTATCAGCTGACTCCAATGAACTGCTTGCAAGGGATACAGCGGCCAAGAATTACTCATGGAAATAATTCCACAATCAGCTTTGAATAAGGAATAACTGTAGGAAAACTGTAAGCTGTTCAAACTCAGAAAAAGGGCCTTATGACATGCTATCAACTCAGCTTCTGCCCAGGGCTTCATTTCATGCCTTAATTACTGTAATCTCCAGCTCTGTGGCCTCGATGGCTCCAAATGTACAGGAAGAAAGGGATAGCCTCATGCTGCTGTTTTCTGATGTGCTCTTTCGCTCTCATCTAACAACCACTGTCCTCTTAGGCTTTTTCTACATTGCAAACCCCTCATGTGTGTGCACCACTGATGTACCTGGGTTTGACTTGTCAGCTTGGACAACAGAGCCAAACTAACTACAGGAGCATTTCCCTGGGATGGCAGCTGAGTTCAGCACTTCATGCTGTGCTCTTGTGTTGTTGCAGTTTATTGCATGAGCAGTATGCGAGCTTGCCAAAGCAAAGGCAGCTTCAGAAGCAGTAGCCACCTCTCTGGATGGTGGTGCAGATGTCAACTTCAAAGCAAACTTCAAGTCTGCACTCGTAAGGCTATCTACTGCTTTGCCTCTGAAATCCACCTCCGTTCTTGCACCACCTTGTACCCTATTCATTCATGGTCCTTTATGCTCCTACTCATCTTGAGGATCTCTCAGAGATCACCTGGCAAAAACCACGAGGTACCTCCTCCTCACCTGCTTCAAACCCTTCCTCCACATTGACACTTGAGGGGAAAGTCCCATAGTGGTAAGGATGGTAAGGACACCTTCCTCCTAGAGCTAAGCAAGGCCACATGATCCAGCTGTCATTCGTCATATGTCACCACATTCCTCTTACCATCCCACCGCATCCCATCTCTCCTACATGGGGAGAGGGCTGTGTTACCCCAATAGCTCCGCTATTTTCTTGGGAAAGCCTGTGGGGAAATACCCCAGTGGTCTTCTGGGATTATGCATTTCTTTTATACTGCTGTTTATCTTGGTCTGCACCTCAGGGTGTGTTTAGAATTGGTTAAATGTTGTTTTAACTTGTATGGGGAAAAACCCTATTTGGGCCAGCTTTTGGGGGAAGCTAACCCTGAAGTTACCTCAAACCAGCAGTAAAAGAGTTAGAGGCTGACTGAAAACTGAAGTATTCCTTGTTAAGAGTGTCTAAATCCATTTGCCAGACCCATACACCTTCAGAGATTGGAGTATCCTGAGATTTAGCTTCAAGTGCCCCCTCTCCCCTCTTAAATGTCATATAATCTATACAAGACAAGAGGTACTATTATGAGGGTGGATTGACCTGCTGCATTAAAATACAGATCGTAGCTGAGGAATTTCTGTATGAAGCCTATAACCTCTGGCTGAACTGGAGTGTGCCTTTCAGAAAGGAATCCAGGCTTTTGCTGAAAGACCCCCCAAGCCCACACAGTCCACATCCGCAGTAGGTATGCTGTTGAAATATTCAGCTGTACTCTCTCTGTGTTTGTGTGTTTAAAAACAAAAGCCACCAAAGATATTTTTGGCCAGATTCCTGTGGGGCACTTCAGTGTACAAAGTGCCAGTTACATGCTTTAGGACTTGCATGGGCTGGTGCTTCCAGAGCAGTGAGCCATTGCTTCCTGAACTTGTCAATGTTTATGGTTTTACTGGTAGAGAAGGTTCACACAGACAAGCCCTCATATCATAAGCAACAAGATGGTCAGCCCTGGTAGAACTGTGTGCCATGTATTTCCATGTCCATCTTCTCTCTTCAGTTGCTTGAAACACTCATGATAGTGCAAAACCACAGTGATCCCATTTCTTCCTTCCTGCTGTCTGTTAGCATATTAGTGCCTCCACTGGGAGTGTGGGAGGCCAGACTGGAGCTCCTTTCCTACCTTATCTGGAGTGGAGGTTTGAGTTTTGATGTCTTAGAGATGCCCTAACCACAGGATTTTCAGAGGTGCTCCTATAACTCTTCCTGATTAAGCATTCATGGTCCAGAAAGTATTAGGAATTCCCCTAATATTCAACTACTTCATACAAAGTACAGCTGGTTAACGGGGAGAGGATGAGTTGCATATTGCAGAACACTGTATCACCACAGTAAACCTAACCCTGCTCTCATCCTGAATTTGAACCAAATTCCAGCTACTGTCTTTCATCATATTTCTGATGTCCAGATTAAAAAAGCAATTAACTGCTTACTTTTAACCTCATGTAAATACGTGCCCTGCAGTCTGCTTGCTTTAACCTGATAAATGCAAGTCAGAGCTCCCCATCCTCCAGACCTGATGGCTGGTCTGTAGTGCCTCAGCACCAGTGTAGTAGGTCTTGCAGTCCTCAGCCAGACTGGTTCTCTGCTCACTCATGATGCAGCTGTACAAAAATGATAGCTGAGAGTGACCAGAGGAGTGGGTAGGAGAGAGGAGTGAAGATCTGGTCTGACCTATCAGCAGTGAAGATCCCTCTAGGATCAGCAGACACAGGTTCCTCAGTGGACCTATCTGAGAGATCCCACAAACTCCCATGAACTCTCTGGTAGTTGATATCCAGGCCAAACACAAATAAACAGAAATGGAGAAACTCTGCAATTCCAAGCCAGAGCTGGGCAAGTTTTGCAGGCTAGACCCAAATTTCTTTGGTGCATGGCAGTACTGTAGGACATGCTTCTGGTACAGCTAAGGAGAAATTTTAGCTTCTGCTTTAACTGGATTAACATGCACACTGCAGCTCACCAGCGAACTGGGCTGCCCATGACTTACACTACCTCTGGCTTCTTAACTCCTTTTCTGGAAAGGGAAGAAATAACTCTTCAGTTTTCTTTTGAGGACAGCTAGAAATATTCTGAGATGTTAAAGGAATATAACCAAAACACGAGACACTTCTTTTTATTCCTGTGAGTATTCAAAGGACCACAACTGATGCAAGGATGTTTTGTGAAGGATTTTCCTTGGTCTTTTCTGCTGCTTTTCAGTGCTAGATTGACTTGGGCTCACCTTGCAGTGTACTGAATTGACCTGGTACACCTGGTAAAGCTGGACACCCACTGCTTTACTTCTTTCTTCTCTGCTCTGCCATCTGTCTTCTGTCAACACCACAGACCTTTAGAAGATGTGTCTGAAAAGATCATATCCGTGGGCATTTGGGGATGGGTAGAAAGAGACTTCCTGCTATGAAATTCAAATTTGGTGAAACCTTAGGTTTACTATAGTTGTTCCCATCTTCCCAGCACTTTTCCAGTGGGAACAGCAATAATCCCTGTGGAACATGGAAGGAGATACTGCCTGCCTATATTTAAGATGGACCATGTCACATGATTCACATCCATGAAAGAGAGGAATAGCTCCTTACGGAGCCTTTACAGGCTATGGCAGAGAAGACTATTTGTTGCTGTAGTAGTTATGGTGCTCTAGTGCTTTGAAGGCTTCCAGGTAAACTTTTAGTGAACTTGTGGTACAAGTCCTCCTTCCTTGCAGTCCAAATCCATGCTTTAAATCTGTAGAGACAAGAGGATGTGCTTAAAAGTTTCAGAGGGTTGATCAAATACCTTGCTGCAAACAAAAGGCATGCTCACACTATTGAACCTATTTGTGAGAGCCCTCTGGCTCTGGCTTGTCAGACAGCCTGGTGAGCTGATGCAATGTGCCATCTGCTAGAAAACTAACTCAGCAGAAGGTTTGATTGGTTTTCTGCTGGGCTAGAGCTGAACTCATCCTGCTGTGACCTGGTGAGTGCTGCAGAGGGTGCCAGGAGAGCAGGAGGAATAGATGCTGGAGGAGGAATAGTGGTGGGAGAAGTCTTAGCTGAGCTGTCTCTGGGGGTAGCCAGACATGGGGGTTGCATAGCTGCCAAAGTCCATGGAGGGACCTTGATTCTTGTTTGTTTTTTTTTTTGCAAAGGGTTGGCACATTCTGGAATAACCTACTGGCTGCAAAAAACCAACATAGCCCCCTCTCTAAATTTTATTTTTCCAATTTATCACTGAAGCTCTGCTGAAAATGACAGGCACACAAATGTAATCAGGTCACAAATTGAAAATTCTTGAGCAACATAGCCAGCTGAGGCTCATGAAGATGCTTTGCAAACCCAGGTAAGAAGCTGAGAAAGTGTGGCCCAGTAAATTCAGTAAGAATTAGTTTTCTTTTAGAATATTCTTGGAAAGGATAATTCTGATTTATGACCAGATGGTTACATTTCTTTTAGAATCATCTTTTTAGGTGTCTGCACATCATTCGTGTCCTACATTAAGCAATTAATGCCTTGACATTTTTTTAATTCTGCCCCAGCGTGAGGAACTTTTCTGTTTGTCACACCTCAGGCCAAATCAATTCATCTTGATAAAGTCAGCAAACCAACTACATGCCAGCAATATCTGAATTGTATTGTGTCACCCAAAGTAGTGGATAATAAAGTTAGAGAGCTGGGTTTAGCCGAGACCACAAGCTGAGTTTCACTCCAGAATAAGACTGCTGGACATAGCATACAAGTGCTAATGTACCCCATGTTTCAGTGCCACTACCAGGCAATAATATCTGTAATAACAGTTAACAAAGATACAACCAACCGAGCTCTTCAGGGTTCAGCAACTGCTCCCAGGGTTGAAGCAGAGCTCATTTATTTCCTTCTCTTCATTCCACTAGAGCAGCTCCAAGCCGTGACAGCACATGGGGATAATTGAAGCAAAAGTGCTCAACCCTGACTGCCCAATCTTCTCATAAAACAATCCCAGGATTGTTCTGGGGACCGTTGGCACAACAAACCTTGCACTGCAAATTTTGCTCCATAATTAGCAAGCAGTTGCTGTCATGCCTGTCAGATGGGTTTATGTGACGAAGTGAATAGAACAACAATTGACTGTCTTCCCTTGCAACCAAGGAGAAGAAACCGCTTTGAGTGAAGCTGACAATTATGTAAAAGGAACTAAATGAATTTGGCTTACGGTTCACACTTACCCCTCACAGATGGAAGGCAGGACCTCTGAGGCCCGTTTCTGAGTCCTTGCCCCTTTGTACCTGACTAGTCACTGGCTAAGTGCCTAATGAGGCTCAGAGGAAACAAAACCAGTACTGAGGGCTTTTTATTGTCTGTCTTTTCTTTATAGAGCAGGGAGTAACCATGTGGTTCGCATCCAAGTTCAAAATCTGATCTTATCACCCAAAGTTGATGACAGATACAACTGTGCTTTCACAAAAACAGAAAGACTAGTGATACCATGAGTTGGACAACAAAGATAGGTAGAAAACTGAAGAAGCTTTGGAAATTTGAGGTACTCCATTTACACATATGCCTTCCCAAGCTATCTGTACACATGGCAGTCACGTGAGATGTTTCATACCCACCCACTGATCGTAGTGGTGGCAGCAGCAATGTAGAGGGGAGTCCAGGTATCTGCTAACATTTTCCCATTAGTCATTTCTAGTCTTGTCTAGAAGGTCTCATGAGGAATATAGAAAATCTGTCTCTCTGTGGGCAGTAACATCTGGAGCTGCTTCTGCTGGAATTGATAGAAAGCTTTAGGAAGTCCTAGAGATTAATGCATGCTGATGCTGATCTCATTGCTGTATGAAGCACTTAAGACAGAGGATGAGCAAACTGGGCTACTTTCTGTGCACAGAATGGGAATTATTTCTTTTGCTCTGAAATGCATGGGATGTTGCTCAGGAAACTGTGTCCCACTACAACAGGCATAGTCTGGGTTGGACTGCAAGCAGAAAAATGTTTTACTATGCTCATGGCCCTTAGCAATGTCCACGGACAAATAGCTCCTGTCACCTATACCCAGGCAGCTCCTTTGAACATCTCACCAGGGACAGATAAAGTGCTGCTGCCCAGGGACCTCTGTGGCTCTTGACATGCTGGAAACTGCCTGAGTGAAGTGATTAAACTGGCAAGGCAGAGTTTGGGATGTGTAAAAGGAATGAGCTGGGGATGTGGGGTGAAGCACAGAGATGCAAGAGCTGCCTTTTCTTTGCTGCCACCAAAATCTTCCCATTTGAATAGTCCTGGCTAGGGAGGATGCTTGAATGAAGCATCAAACTGCTTTACTGTTCTCCTCTTTCTGGTGCAGGAGAGGTGTACAGAAAATACAGGCCCCTGTGTATGGCATCCAAGCTCTTGCTGCACATGGGCTTTCCTGCCCCAACACTCCTTGTGGAAAATTTTTCCCTTTGGCAAGGTCTTCCAGACTGCTCAAGCAGATGCTTACTGTTCTGTCTGGTTACAGCAGCATCCTTCTCCATTAGGAAGCCTTGTCTGGTTTATCATTAAAAAGTCACTCAGTTTGTCACCAGATGGTGTATATCTGAGTGAGGATAACATTGAATATTACCAGTGCTAGCTTTATGTTCTCCTCCTTTTGCATTCATTGGGGAACTGGTATGAAGACCCACAGATCCCACCTGGGTGTCTAATGGTCTGGGAGGGTTATAAATGTATTAAACAAAATAAGGACCTCACATAGCTGTGGACATGTAGTCTTGCCTTCTTATAAACCCTCCTACCTGTGTCTTTCTGTGGAGTTACTCTAAAACTAACCAAAACAGATACCCCCTCTGAACACACCAAACCTGTAACATAAGCCTTTGAAATTCCTCTTTATAAAAGAAATGGTGAAATTCAGGCCCAAATATGTGGGCAAAATCTCAGTGGTTTCAGTGCACAATACAGTTGTCTCCATTCCAGCTGTATCTGTCTCTTTCAAAGTGACACGGCCTTTTTCTAACTGCAAAATTAGCTCATTAGAAGTTGCAGCTTTCGAAACTAGCTGTTGATCTGGGAGCTGAAATTGTGTCTGATACTGAAGGGTTTGGCTTTTTTAAACTGTGTTTGAAAGGGAGAGAGAAGAGAGGATTGTACTGGAGAAATGTTTTCATGTAGTGCAAAAATAAAAAACCAAACAAAACAGTTGAGAAACATGGGCAACTCTGTGCTGTGACTTTATAGAAGCTTTTACCAGGAACTTTCATAAAAGGAAAAACCAAGAGTACCTGGGGAAAGGGAGCTATAAATGGTGTTTGTCTTTTCTGCTAGCAATAGTTAATTACACATCAGCTCCCCTGAGGTACCAGTGCAGTGAAGACAAGACACATTAGTTTTGTCATGGAGTATATTCACTGAGAGATTTAGGGCTGACCCCTCGAATTTATATTGTGATAAAATTAAAGCACTTTTATTTTCCTTGTTTACTCCGACTTCGTTAATGGGCGTTTGCTACCCCGAGGCAAAGAAGGAGCTTTAGCACTAAAGTCAAGCCAGAGGGTCCCGCTACATTCATTGGAGAATAGAATGTGACACACTGTTTACTTTCTCTTCCAAATGCATTATTTATATGAATGTTGTAGCAATTATGTGATTATACAGAAGTTAATGCACAACAATAAACCAAAAGGATCATCAAAGAAATGCTAATGGTAGGGAATGTTTTTTGTTTAAATTGTGGATTCACATTTCTTTTTCCATATTCCTTGAGGGCTACAAGAAAAGAAGATTTGCAAACCTAATAGAAGATTCTGCAAATGTAAAATCTTTGAATATAGGAAAGGAAATGAAATCCATGTTCCCGTCTCTCTGTCTCTCTCCTGCCTCCCTTTAAATATGAACAGCTTCAGAAAACTGACTCTTTTGTTTCACCTTTTTTTCTGGGCCTAAATGGTTATGTGAAGTGTAACAAGAGTGACTACATGGCTCTGGGGCAAGGGTCAAGGGCCCAGGGACCAGGTGGGTTTCTCCTTAATTCTGCCAGGTAGGATAAGGTCTTGAGGAGGACTAGACAGATCCTGCAGGTCAATATCTGGTTGCACAGATGGCATTGGCAATGCTGATTTGGCTTTTACAGCCATGGAATTCCAAAAATCAATAACTGCTAGAAGAGATGGGATCCGCCTGACCAAGAAGGAAAAAACATCTTTGCCAACAGGCTGGTCAACCTCGAGAAAAGAAATTCAAACCACAAACAGCAAAAAATCACAGAATCGCAGACTCACAGAATTGTCATGGTTGGAAAAGACCTCTAAGGTCACTGTGTACAACTGTCCACAAAAAAAAAAAAAAAAAAAAAACCAAACAAAACCAAACAAACCCAAACAAACCCCACACAAAAATCACCTCAACATCCTACTAGAACATGTCCTCTAGCAGATGACAACACACAAAGAAGTGGTGAAGTGGCAGAGTAGGATGACAAGCAATGAGCACAGGATGGAGTGGACAAGAGAAACCTCAAAGCCAACAAACAAGACGAGCCGACCCTTAACATGCACACAGCTAAGGAAGGGAAATCCATGAGAGGTGATTGATTTGCAAGGTCATTCACCTCCAAACTCAAGAATGGTCAATCCCAATGTGCAGAAAATCCAACAAAGGCAGAAAAAGGCCTGTATGGATGAACAAGGCACTCCTGACAAAAGCAGGAAAAGGAAGCACACAAGAAATGGAAATAGTCAGGTGACAGACTGAATAAGAAGACATAGTCCAATTGTGCAGGCCTGGTGAAGGATAGGACAGGCCATTCAGAGGACCTTGACAGGATGGAGAAATGGGCTGATGGGAAACTGGGTCAGGGAAATCCAAACCATGGATATAGGCTAGATGAAGGGTGGATTGAGAGGAGCCCTGTAGAGAAGGACTTGAGATACTAGTGGATGAAAAACTGAACAGAAGCCAGAAGTATGCGCTCACAGGCCAGAAAGCCAGTTTATGACCTCTGGAAGAAGGGACAGGCATCTCAGGAGGACTACAAGGGTGCTGTAAGGTTATGCAGGGAGAAAATTGTAAGGGCCAAAGCCCTACTAGAACTCAGTCTGGCAACTGCTATAAAAGAGAATAAAAAAATGTTTCTATGAATGTATTAGCAACAAAAGGAGAGCAAAGGGGAATCTTCATCCTTTATTGGATGCAGAGGAAAACATAGTGACAAAGGATGAGGAAAAGGCTGAGGTACATAATGCCTTCTTTCCTTCAGTCTTTAATAGCATGGAGAAAAGGAGGCTCAGGGGAGACCTTATCACTCTTCAACTACCTGAAAGGAGGTTGTAGCAAGGTGGGGGTCAGTCTCTTCTCTAAGTAATAAGCAATAGGATGAGAGGAAATGGCCACAAAATGTGCCAGAGGAGATTTACATTGGATATTAGGAAAAATTTCTTCACTGGAAGGCTTGTCAAGCCCTGGACCAGCCTGCCCAGGGAAGTGGTTGAGTCACCATCCCTAAAGGTATATAAAATGCATGTAGATGTGGCACTTAGGGACATGGTTTAGTGGCAGACATGGCAGTGCTGAGTTAACAGTTGGAACTGATGATCTTGAAGGTCTTTCCCAACCTAAACTATTCTATGATTCCATGTTTCTGTGATTTTCATCTGGGTAGGAATAATCCTATGTACCAGGGCATGATGGTGGCCAACCATCTCGAAAGCAGCTCTGTAGAAGAGGCCCTGGGAGTTCTGGTGGACACAAAGTTGAACAGAAACCACAAAACTGCCCCGTGGAAAAGATAACTGTCAGTATTCTGGGCTGCATTAGGATATGCACAAATAGCAGGTCAAGGAATGTTATCCTTTCCCTTTCCTCAGTTCTGGTGAGACACATTTGGAGTACTATGCCCAGTTCTGGGTTCTCCAGTACAAGACAGATATGGACATACTGGAGAGAGTCCAGTGAAGAGCCAGTAAGATATTAAGGGTCTGGAGCATCTGACATATGAGGAGAGGCTGAGAGAGCTGGGACTGTTCAGCCTGGAGAAGAGAAAGCTAAGGGTGATCTTACTCATGCATATAAATACCTGAGAGAGGGAATGAAGGGGATGGAGCCAGACTGTTTCCAGTGGTGCCCAGTGGAAGCACAAGAGGCCACTTAGGGAAGAAAAACCCTTTTTAGTGCAGGTATGGTTAAAGGAAGAATAGCATTTGATGTAGCACAAATTTATTGGATGCTTTTATCTATGCCCCATAGGGTAGTGGTACAAAACTTTCTGCTGGTGCTAAATAGAGCATAATTTCCAGAAGTTTTAATTTAATCCTAAGTTAGGACTTGAGACAGTGCAAGCTGGCACTGTCTGAGCTGCATTCTTAATTCAAGAAGGTTTACTTGATGTGCTGAAAATTATTAAAGCTATGCAGTGTTATCACAGTAAAAGATCTTTTTTTTTGACTTCAGCATTGAATATGTGTTTTATTAAGGGAAAGTATGAATTATTCATTGAAAAGTTTGAAAATTAATTGCAAATTTCCTCTGAAATAAAGTCTGAAAAAAAATGCCTGAAGAATTAAATGATTGTTGTGTGATAAAATTTTCTTCTCGACCAGAAGTACCTACTGTGAAGTGCTAAAGGAAGCAATGGCACAATGGTAAATCACTGCCCAGATAGAAAGAATCCAATCATGTATCTTTAACTCTTAAAAGCAGATGCAAATACCTTCATTTGTACTTGCTTAAGTTGGCCAATAACCCTATGGCCTACTCAGTTGTCAAATGAGATTTATAAATATCTTTGAAATATTAGACAATCTTTATTTAAAATAAAAATTTCAAGTTGGACAGACATGACCTGATACTTCTCCTTCAATCAGTCTATTGGCGTATTATTTACAGGTATGCTGTACAAACCTCCAACTTCAGGAACCTGTCAAAGTGAACGGGATTCACCTTGGTGTAAATTAGGATGTCTTTCTTTTCTTCCCTCCTATCTTCCCCTCAAATATTACATTTGCTGCTTTTTTTCCCATTGAATAGTAATACACAATGGATTTACAGTTCTCAGTCTGACTGGAAGTTCCAGGTTCAGAGCACTAAGAAGAAATTCTTTGCTTCAAGAAAGTTGAAGTAAAATGCGGGGCAGGGAAAGGGGCCATGTCAGGAAGGCTTCTTGTGCTCCCAGGGCTTTGCAGGAGCTTTCTTGGAGCACGTGTTATGAGGAACCTTCCACCTGGTCTCAGTTATGCCTTAGCAAGTGCGGTCTCAACTTGCTCAGCTTTCTTGGGACTCACAGGAGGCAGCACTAGTACAAAGCTTCCCGCGCAATGTTTTCCAGTCCCTCTGCAGTGGTGCAGGAGTGGTACTGTCTGCTTCAGCATCTAGGCTCAAGGGGAAGAAACAGCACAGCTGTCTCCCTGGCAGTGCCAACTCACTGCAAGTTGAACTACTCCCCTGCTTTGGAGCCTTGATGATGCAGGTGAAGATGTGAAATCTGAAGCTGTGGATTTTCAGGTAAGTGGGCACAAAAGTTATAGCATGAACAAGCTGATGGAGAAAACCGTTTGTACCAGTACAAATATTCTTCATTAAAAGAACATGAATTGGGTAGTCTATAGCCAAGCCTTTGCTGTGTGTATCCCTTTGGATGAGAAACATAATAAAGCAAGCCATGCAGACCTTTATCAGCCCAAGTCCTTTGTGGTGATCCTTTAGCTGAAGTACTTGGCTATGCAGCATCCAGGAAACTCATCTTTGCATCCCAAACCTTCCCATACTTTGTCAGTGCTGGCTTGATAACGTGTTGGGGTGCTAAGCACAGGAGTGGCTGGAGATAAAATAAGAGCTTTTTGAAAGTCAGTGGGACTTTGAATGTCTTGAAATCATTGACAAGAGTTGCAACCTGGAAATGTGCTGCTGCTTAGTGAGAGGTGGGGATGATGGTGATGGCTTTGAAAGCCTGGTTCTATTTCAGTCCCTTTGCCCTGCGCAGTGTTTCCGCCAGACCAGGGATCCCTGGGGTACCCCCACCCTTATGTTCCCTTGATCTGCTCATTCCTCCAACGCTATGCAAGGCAGCCATGGGACAGTAGACACAAACTGTGAGCTGTAAAGCGGGTTTTGTCATTTCTCTGGACTTTTCAAATTCAGTGAGACAGTCCAGGTTTGTTGGGGAAATCCAATTTAGAACAGGGTTTTTCAGTGGTGACTCAGAGCTGAGTTATTTCTAAACAGTGAAAAATGTTATGGCCTGCAACTCATAGAAGATAAGTAACTAAAATGTTATGCATATTGGAATGTGTTGTCTCTGGCACTGAAAAGATCACAAATTTTGCATCTGAAATGGTATCAATGAGTGTTAGAGGCTGAAAATCTGCTCCTATTTTGAATGGTACAACCCCAGAGAGGTTGCTCTTAGCTGTATGCCATAATTTTTTTATTAAGAGTTTGCTTTGTTTCTGTTTTATATCCTACTACTGTTAACTCTTTGGGGCCCATTCTGCTCTCTGTTGAAGTTAATTAGGATTTTCACAATGAGTTCAGGGGAAGCAGGACTTGACCTTTATTGAATGGCAATTGGAAATGGAAGCCAAGCTTGTGTTCTGGATACTATTATGCTATTTGCTGGTAGACACTATGCCTGAGTTATATGAATACTAGAAACTTGGCAAGAATATACCCTAATAATTACTTTTTGACTCTGAGAGGAGTTCAGTGACTATTATTATAATTCTAGCACTCGCCTTTTTGCCTCTGGCTTCACATTGGTGCCTTATTCTCTGTGGGTATCACTACGAGACCTGGAGACTTTAGGCAGCTCAGAAAAATATTCTCAATTCTGTAAACTGGCAGTAGACTTCCTGCGACTTGGAAATGTGCCTGAGAGGAGGAAATGCTGCTGCCTGGTGAGCAGGGGAAGCACGATAGCTTGTGCATCTAGCTAATGCTCAGCCTGGTAGAAAGAGCTCTTCTAAAGCTATGCTTTATATTTTGGCTTTACTCTCCTTTTCATCAGTAAGGCTTAAGTAGCTTAAACATCCCCTTTCTTGGAGCTCCAGCCTTACAGACAATCTGAATTCAGAAGCTGCTGCTTTGTTGAAGAAACACAGGTAAGGCGGGCTAAAGGGATCCGAGGAATCTCTGAAAATGATGAAATTAAACTGATTTTACCATTTTGGTAGCACAGGAAATATGCAGATGTAGGTAAAATAACAAACACATCTACATGAATTTCTTTTTCTTGGATTCCTCAGTGAGCTCAAACACTTCTTACTGGAGTACAAAGGAATCCCTGTTTTCACTTCCTCTCCTCCAGATCAAAGAATGTTCTTCAGGTGAATTCAGTTTATTCCTTCCTCACTAAATTGCAATGTCTGTAATGCAAGATGTCTCAGAACGTGGCACAGTAATGCAGGAAGGTCAATGGGAACAAACAGAAATGTTATAACAAGCAGAGGGAATATTGCTTTATCTTCTTCCTCCCCACCATTACCTCCCATCTCTTTCCTGCCTCTTCAGTGCTGGTTGTCCAGTTGTGTCAGCACTCGCCAGCTGTGCCAGACGCCTTGGCTCAAACCCCAAACCAAGCTGAAGGGACGTGAACCCATTTCAGACACTTTCTGGGAAAACGCTCAGAAATTTTTCCTGGGTAGACCTCTCATGTATATACCTCATTTAGACTAAATAGACAAGACAGCATTTTGCTCTAGAGAATGGCAGTTTAGACAGTTGCATGACAGGGGAAGGAAACATGACATCCAAAGCCTCCTTCAGGGCCAGGTTAGCTCCTTTGCTGTATATGAAGGGTGCAATCTGAGAAGCAGAAAGGGATGCTCAGAAATGCATACCCAGAAAATTTGTACTTATGCATTGAAGAGCACTTTACTCTTGGATACTTTTGTGGTGCTGAGTGAGGGTTTTCACAGTCTAAATTTTGGACTTTGCCACCTAAAGCAGTACTTAGGCAGAAGCTGGGTATTTAACTCACTCTGTGGATAAAGCCCATAAGGAACTAAACTTGGAGTTGTGGAGTTTGGGGTTGAGGTTATAGGGAGATCTGTATTCTAAATTTGAACTGAAATACTTTCTAACTTTGTCACCAAACATAAAACCCCAAATCTATGTTGGGCTTGAAACACTTCATATGTAATGTGAAGCCACAGGAGATTTATTTTTTTTCTTTTGGAATGCTTGAGGCAAATCATCTGAGTCTTTTGGATTGGAATTGCAGAGAAAGAGGCACATTTCTGACTTCTAAAAATACACTCTAAGGAGAGGAAAGTCAGTAGGTTCAAGACAAACTCAGTGCCCCTGTGCAAAGGACAGGGAGATCCTGACAGCTAGTCTAGCCAGTAGCACTACACTGGATAATCTGAACACAGAGTGTACAAGGTGCCTGGAAACAAAGCCTATTCATCTAGGGCCTGTTCTTTGCAGTCAATAAACCTTCCTGATAAGAAGTATCTCCACTTTGCAAAGAATATATTTTTTTTTTCAGTTTACAGGCACCTTGCTATTTTTCTTTTGGCAGGTCTATCACTCTTGCCTCACCACATTGCCTCATGCCTCTCAGCTTCAATTTGTACCTGGGTGCCCTCCGCTGCTCCTTGGTCATCTTGACCAGATGTCATCTCTGTTTAAATGGTGGCAGACAGCCAGGGAATGCCTCTCTGCAAAACCAGAAAAAGTAGCAAATCCACAGCCAACACAATAACCCTGCATGGACGTCTTTGGAGACCCTGGAGTTGGTTGACCTCTTCCAAAACTGACATGTTGAGTCCTGTCTGCAGGAAAGTCACCAGAATCCTAGTGCACACCTCAGGGCAGTCGGTGGAAAGGGCATTGCTGACTGTGAGTCAAGGAAGAAGAATGTGGTGGGGAAGTACCTGAGATCGGGGGACCAGCACGCAAACTCCAGGCAGCCTACAATGAACATGCCAGGCCCTGCACTGCCAGCCAACTTCAGAGGCAGATGCGCACTGAAATGCTTGCTTAGTTTGGAAAGAGCTGGGAGCTTTTCTTTTTCTGCTTGGCCAATCTCTACAGTGTTAATTTACCTGTGATATCAAATCCCATAATAATCATTCACCCAGATAATCTTCATAATGTTCTTTCCGGAGTTATTTCCCATTCCTTCTCCCTCTCACCCTGTTATGATCCCCTTGAAGAAACGGGCATCAAAGAAGCCAGAAAGTTCAGTGTGTTTCATGTCAGGTATGTTTATTGTAGCAGAACAATTAGCACAGAATCCTGTTAGGTTTATAGTGCATTTTTATGCTGATTTGAAGGTACCAGATGAAAGTGTAACACAATGATAGCACTCCAATTTGACATGGGTCATGTAGGGCAGAATTACTTGCTAGAGACTACCCTTTGAGCCCCACCTCACACCACCCAGCTAAGCAATACTGCTCCTCATCTCACGTTCTCATTGCTTTCTGGAGGCCAAACCATCTTCGTGTGCCAAAGATCTGCACCGGGCTGACACTTTGAGAGCAGGAGGACAGCTGGGAAGTGTGGTGAGGGCAATTCCTTGCTGGCTAAATGCTGCCACCTAACAACAAAGTGCTCTGCTTCCATGTCAACGATTATACCAGGTGGGAAGTATTTTCAGAGCCTCCTCCTGTCCTGAAGCAAACCTCAGAAGAAAAGGGGAACTGCCACCTCTAAAGGAAGGAAGAAAAATAGCATTTTATTAGTGGCTGCATTACTTTTCTCTGACTCCATCTATTTTCTAAGCAAAGCCACTCCAAATCAAGGTCTGCTCACTTTCTTCCTCTGGATCCTCCGTTTGCCATGTAATCAAAATCTCCAGGAAGATACTGCCAAAGTCTACTCATTTGCATAGCCACAAACATGCAGGCATCACTGTGTTCATATTAATCATTACTCTTATCACAGCCATGATGTTTGTCCTGGCAGATCAGAGAATGGCATAAAGGCTGAGTCCCACACAGACTTTTTGTCCTTGGTGACAAAGCCCATTTAGAGTGGTTCTGGCTGTCCTTGCCCACTGACTGACACTGAAACACTCCCAGAGTGTATTGAAATAACATGATTTTTGTCTATGAAAATACACAATTTTAACCTTCTTTTTCATTTTACAGTATAAGGATATGCTTTCTATCTTTTACATAGGGTCCCAAGGCTGGAAGGGCAGGATTCACATGATCCTTGAGTAAAAGACACAATAAGCTCTAGCAACAAAGGGTTGAACAATGAGAACCTCTCTCCTGTAATCTGGGGGGCAAAACAGTCAATCACAGTGGCAAAATCCCAACACTAGGCAGTTTTATAAGGAGATTTGATCCACATCAGTCATGGAAGCTCTGTTTTTACTTGGCCTGGGCACTACACAAGTGGTCAGATTACACAGCCTCTTGCAATCCCTTCCAGGTCTCCTTTTTTTTCCCAAATAGCATCTGTAAACTAACGCAGTATTATCCCGGCTGAAAAATTGGAAGCCTGGCTGTGGTTGCTGTGCAACTGAAGTAGCGAAGTCCTTAGATAGTGACAGATGAGCAGCTGGATTTCAGATTAAGTCAGATGTCTGTAGTCCATTAAAGGGTCAATGTAGATCTATACAAGGTACTTGTACCAAGAGGCCCTGCAGATCAAGAAATGTCTACGTACGTTGTTTAGGCATGAATAGCATAAACCGAACAGGCAACAGTGCATGCAAGTGGAGCTCTCAGATGTATGTCTTGTGTATAGATGAAGTAATTCATCAGTTGGGAAGATGCATAACAGAGGCCTATTATAAAATCCAAATGCATATGCCTGCAAAAGGCACTGACTGAATATGTATATAAAGTGACATAATTTGGATTTTTTCCTGGTTTTTGATCAGTTAAGAACCTGATCCTCTTTTTCAGGTGTTTGATCAGATTTAGATCCCTGTCTATGCAGGAAATGCATGTGTACGTAGGGAGATGTAACTGTGTGATGAATCCAGTACTAGGCTTTATGGCTGGGAGAGGTTTAATTCTTATTAAGGCTTAAGTCCTTGATCTGTGAAGAAAGGAGGATTAAAAACAAAGTCTGGAGTGTCTGTTGTTCTTGGTGAGCAGCTGTCCTCAGGAGCACATGGTGGGCTTCCCAAGGCTCTGAAGGTGGTCAGGAGACAGGGCAGCCAGAGGGAGGACAGCCAAGGGTGTCAGGCTCAACTCTTCCAAACTTAGCCAAAGTCTGCCAGTATTTTGACTCCTTGCTCAGCTGGGCCCAAGTTACTCACTTAATGGCTATCCACAAATGTTTGCACAAAAGGCTGGGTTGCCGGCTTGCGCAAACTTTTTGGAATAGTTAATCTTCAGTCAGTAAATCATGGTTTGGGAGCAGAAATAAAATAGCGACTAGCAAATATGCAGTGACACAGAGCTCTCCTCAGCTGTGCTAGAAGATGGGTTGAAACCTGCATGTTCTTCTGTGGCCACAGCAGATATGGGCAGATCATCTCCTACCTCCTGGCCTGTGACACAGCTCCTCCTGGTCATGTTCAGGCATGGCAACATTTTCTTATATGGTTGGATAACTATTGCAACTGTAATTATAGATAGCAAACATATTAGAAAAGATAAAGTCTTCTGGTGAGTGACTCATGAACAGGAAAAAGGACACAACTTGTCGAAGACATCCACAACAAATGGCTAACTCTGTTCTTTCCTCTGGTTCAGTGAGGCTGTGATATGCAGCTCCTCACTGCACGTGGGCTCAGCAGTGATCCAGCTACAGAAGCTCAGCTCAAGGAATAATGTCAGAAAATTGTAACCTGAGAAAAGATCTCTCAAACAAGACTGTCAGGCATTGTGGTGCTGGTCTTTGTATGTCCCTCCTCACTGATTTGTTTTCACTGGAATGGAAAGGTAAAACAATATTCATTTTTGTAAACAGATCATCAGTAAAATACCCTTTGTTAATATTAATGCATAGCTTGCTTAAGAAAAACCCCTAAGTCCCTGTGGTAGGTATTAGCCTTTGGTTTCCAGTTACTCAACCTCTTTACAGGTCTTAGAGATCTCATAAACTTTGAATGTTGTAGTAAAAATATTTATAGGGTAAGTCAAAGAAAAACATAAAACTGCATTCAAGTTTTGACAGGAGTAAAACTACTTATCCTGCTTATTTTTTATTATAGAAAACTGGATGCTGTGACCTCACAAAAAAATGATAGCTATTTAAGCAGAAAGGTTGGAAAGGATTTTGTGCATGTTAGTATTTCCTCTCTGAAGTATTAATATTTACCTTGGGAAATTCTTAAGTGCTTAATTGGAAAAGACAGACAAGACATGCTCATGGTGTCACAGGCTATTTATGGAGTCACAGCAAAACTCTGCATGATAATTCCAGATGATGCTTCAGTCAGAAGCTGTGTTGACCTGTATTTTCACTGGTCTAAGATTTGGACTTGGTGAAGGCTAGATCCACCATGAAAACCACCTCAGGTGCTTTAGCTCAACAGTAAGATCCTAGAAAACTCACTTTCAACTTTGTCTAAAGCCCCTATAGAATCTCCATTTCCACTGGCACCCCACCCTGATCCAAACATCACCAGGGTGCAAAGAACTCCAGATAAGCCTTTGCCTACCTGGCCACTGCCTTTTCTTGCTTGTCAAGCGCGAGCTAGTTGGCAGGCTCAGAGCATGCTTGGTGTCTCAGACTTTGTATGGCAAACAGCACAGGACTGGATTGCCTGCCTACTGCTGGGTACTCTGTCCACCTGTACTGGGGAAGGGTGATCTGCTTTTAAATTCTCACCTGGTCCTCTCAGATCCCAGGGAAGCTCTTGAGACAATCTGAGATGTGTTTTCTTCCATCTCTTTATTGGCTTGGTTCTATGTTGTAGCAATAAACTATTACTTAGAGGAGCTGTACATAAGAAAGGGACACCAATTAACTTCTAGGTTGTGAAGTTACTTTACTTACATAAGGTATGAAAAAGTTGCAGACATAAGGTATGAAAAAGCTGCAGACCCAAGCTAAGGAAAATAAAGGATTCTAGGTTCCTGCTCTCTGGTAGCCAGGCTCCTTAGGAGACAGTGAATGTTCTAAATTATTAATCTGCCTTAAAAATTCAGGCCTAAACTCCATAAAAGAGATGCAAAGTTTGATCTGGGCTGAGAAGAAAGCAGAAAAAGGTCTGCAAATGCATTGCTTGCAATGCCTGTATTAATAGTGAGGATTTACATTGTGCAAGAGACTCTGCCTTCAAGAAGCTGCATGATGGAATCAGGGACAGCCTAATGACAGCTCCTGAGAAGGAAGTGTCACATAGCACAACTAGTACAAGTCTGAGCACTAAATTATCAAGTGACCTGAACTGCCATTTAGGCGCTAAAACAAGTGGTCATTTTGTTTTTTAAGATCTGAGCTGAAAAATGCGATCATCACATCCCTGAGCATTTGGGCTGGTGGCACCTCTGATCATCCAGCTTTCTCCTGGCCTCCTTCATGGGAGAGCAGCTGGGTGGCTGCTGGAATAATTTGTTCACCAACATTTTCAACAAGAATTTCCTTTTTATCACTTTTCTGATTAATATTGATTCCTTTCCCTCAGTAGTAGGGTTTCAGTGATGGCTCATGGTGGGCAGGCTGTGAGGCACCTCTTCTGCAGAGTGAGAGCTGAGGGCCAGACACCTGCTGCAATGAGAATCTCCCAGAATATCCTTTCTTGTAAAAAACCCATCACATTCCTGATTCATCCTATATTTTGGATTAAAAATTATGCAATAAAAAATTATTTTTTCCTTGGAGTAAACACCTGCTGCACTTGCAGGTCCCCTGCAGGGAAGTCAGCCCAGTGGTTTGCTCAGCCTTGATGGGAAGGGGCTGAGGTGGCAGCTCGCACTGCTGGACTTAACACCCACAGCTCTGACAGTGTTAGCACACACCTGGAGCTTTTCATTGCTATTCTAAAATGGGAGTTTAGTTAACTTACTGTCCCACCATATTTAGACAGAATGTATCCAAAGGTTTCAAGACTACAGGCCAAAAACCTAAACCAAGGTGCTATAATAATAAGCTCCTGTCTTAGCTTTGAGACCTCTTTTTCATTAGGAGGTGATAAATGTATGACTCTCCTTTCTCTTCCTTTGTCTTTTGTAGACTAGGCTTTATGACTTCTCTTGGGGATGATTTTTATAACTAGCAACAGAGAAATAATTTCATAAGAACTCTCACTTCTTGCAGCATCAGCTACAAGTTCTAACATAAAACCACCAAACCCTTGAAGATTACGTGGGAGCTATAGGTTGATGAGCCATTAAATCAGCTAACCATTACTCTGGATATTTCAGTAAAAAAAAAAAAAAAAAAAAATTTTAATGCTGTCTTTTTTCTACACTGCTTACTTTGCATGATCCTGTTTTTAATCAGCTCTGTCAGGAAGAGCCAGGGATAAGTACCACCTTCACATGTGTGCACAAGTTCTGAACTTTGAACAAATGCAGTATGTTAATACATATTAATCTGTTTACTTACTTAGCCTGTGTCTGGTCACAGCCAATAAATCCACAAATCCAGGCGCTGCTGATTGTATGGCGGGCATGCAAGCACAGACTGCACGAAGAAAAACCTGGAAATTTGTCAACTCGTGGAAAGCTGGACTTTACTTTGTAAAATTCAACAGTGCATGTGGTGAAGATGTGCCTTCAGAGTTGTGCTGCTGCTTACCACATGCTGGCAGCTCCTCTGATTTTACACACATTGCAAAGCAGGATGCTGCTCTCACCTCCACATCCCAAATTCACTGAATTGCTGGATGTTACCTATGAGCACACCCTCAGTGAATGCACCCAAGTCTCATGCAAAACATCAAGCAAGGGGGAGTTAAGTGATTATTTTTCTGTCCTTGATAGAATCTGAAAGGGGCTGGGTAAGACTCATGTGCTTTACACAGAATTACAACCACAGAATTATCATAGAGGCTGGAATAGACCTCTGAGATCATCAAGTCCAGCCTAAGACCTGACACCACACCACCTA